>OW799236.1:43538864-43823937 GCA_941918925.1 Phyto melanocephala
GCGTACAGGGCTGGAAGGTCTACGGAGACTGCTCTTCACGAACTAGTGAGGAAAGAAATTTTCAATGGAGGTGCCGCTTTATCTGTATTTATGGATATAGAAGGCGCTTTTGATAAGATCTCTTTTGACATGCTTACGGATGTCCTTACTGAGCGGGAGTTGATTCCATTATTGTGAAATAGATTGTCTCCATTCTGAGGGGTAGGGCTGTGAATCTCAGGGGCGGATGCGTCAGTGTTCGGGGTACAGTAGTCAGGGGTTGGACGCAGGGAGGTGTTTTATCACCTCTACTGTCGAATATAACTGTTGACAGCCTTCTCAGGAGACTGGAACTGATGGGCATACACGCTATAGGGTATGCGGATATGATGAGTGAAAAGTTCATTGGGACTATTCTAGGCTGCATGAGGCGTGCTCTTAGCGTAACCGAGGAATAGTGCGGTGATCAAGGCCTAACTATAAATGCTGCGGAGTCGGATGGTATGCTTTTCACTCGTAGAAGGAAAGATATAGAGATTAGGTCCCTGACGCTTTTTGGGGCCGGAATCAATGTATCCAGGAAGGTGAAGTATGTGCGAATAACGCTTAATACGAACCTAACCTGGACTGATCACGTTGAGGCGAGGATAAATAAAGCGAAAACGATTTTGCATCAGTGTAAGCAAGTGTGTGGTCGTAGAAAGGGAATCTCACCAAAGGCTGCACGTTGGATTTATATGACGATGGTAAGACCGTCAATTGATTACGCGTCTGTCGTTTGGTGGCAGAAGGTTACTCAAGTGACGATAAAGCGGAAGTTGGATGGGGTTCTGGGGATTGCTTGTATTGGTATATGTAGTGCGAAGCGTACTACTCCGACGCAGGCAATTGAGGTAATGGTAGGATTGTTGCCTTTGGAATTGTTTATAAGGAAAACGGCGGCAATAGCGACATTGCGGTTGAAAAGGGATGGGACATGGTATCTCTTTGGGAGTAATTTGAGGCTTAGGATTATTCTTGACCTTGTACGTAACGAGGTTAGGGAGACTGAGATGCCGATGGAGCGCATTAAACTGGTGAAAGTGGTCGAGAGGCTACATCAGATGCTCATTGCGGATGGATTTATACACAATAAGTGTGTGGAATGTGACATCAGTATATTTACTGATGGTTCCCTTATGGACAGAAGGGCAAGAGACGGGGTCTATTCAATTGAGTTGAACCTATCTTGCTCCCTAAGTCTGGGGGAGTATGTGTTCATATCAGGCAGAGATACTTGGATTGTTGCACGCGTTGGACCACCTGCTGGAATATCGAGTGCATGGGAGGAAAATTATCATAACAGTTGATAACCAGTCTGTGATTAAATACGTGCTGCGTACGGATGTGAACTCGAAACTAGTGCTCGAATGTTTTTTGAAGCTCAATAGGAGTACCTCTGTAAACAAGATAACGCTAATGTGGGTTAAGGGACATGTTGGCATAGATGGGAATGAGGCGGCGGACGAATTTGCTGCTGAGGCATTCTGTGGACCGGAACCTAGAGTCGATCTTGGTGATGGGATGGCAGGCACACGTTGGATATGAGTGCTATGGGGAAATTAGTCTGAGGAAGATGCTGGCGATTTCAAAGGACTCTGTGATGAGGATTGTAGATAATCATCAGTCTGCAATGTGAAGTCAGAAAAGTCTAGAGCAAAAGCCTGGGACGCCACGGGACTCAGTGAGATCGGGGTAAACTTGTAATCTCTGGGTAACGAAGGGGGTTGAAAAGGGACCCATTTATGGAAGAGGTCTGTTAACACAAAATACATTTTAAATACATTTTTCAACTAAAATGTTCTCAAGCTGACGTTGCGTCTTTTGTAATATGACAACACAGCTTATTTCAAAAATAAACTCTTGCACATGCCAATGGACGAAATAGGAAACCTGTGTGAGCACAACAACAAAACAACTTCCCATGAGAAGCATGATCATCAACTAGTTAACAATAAATAAGGTTGATTTAATAATTTTGTACTTTTTCATGTTTAAACTTTTAATAAAGAACATTGTTGTCTCACTGACAACAATTAATAATTATTTTTTAAATAATTAATAATCTAAAATATTAATTGGCACCCGAGCAGGGACCCTTGAAAAGGTCCTCCGGTAAAAGTGTAAAATGTGAAAAGTCATGCCTTGGCGTGGCCCCTTAGTAATCTTTAAGGACAAACCGGTTTGAACGTAAAGTCAAAGAAAGTCAAGCCGATAAGTAATCGAAACTTACACAGAAAAAAATATTGCTAAAATTTGTTTAATTAATTAAATTTTTAATTTGTTTTTCAATTCTAATTATAGTTTTCATTAATTTAATTAAATTTTTTAATTGATATTAAATATTTTCAGAAAACAAAGAGATTTCTGTCAGTTGAAAAATTTAAAAAAATAAAATATATTATTTTAAATGACATTTACTTGAAAATTTAATTTTAAGAATAAATTTAATATAATTGTTACTCAAGGAGCGAAATAATAAAAAATTGTCGCCAATCTGCAAGAGAAAGTTCTGGTAAGTGCACATACGTACATATACATATAACAATATGTTCTGCTTTAAATATAATAAATGGTTTCGGTTTTATTGTAGGTATGCCAAAATTCATTACATATTTATTGTGTGCCTTTATATTCCTCAGAATTCTCATTTTAATAGGTAAGTTAGTTGAATTTCTTCACTCTGCCTGATCAAGCCTTTTTACCAGTTAATGTTCCTTTATATCTAGGTCGTTGATGCTAAAAATTATTTTTGGAAATCCGGCTTTTGATATGGTATAGTATGTGTATGTGTGTGGAACACTATTTCTTATCATTAATTTTATTATATAAGTAACGAAATATAATTAAAAATATAGATTCCTGTGTAATATAAATGTAGTATATTAAGAATAAACAAATATAAAAAAAAAGAATATATTTTTTTTGTATTTTTTTATACAGGTTTAATAAATTATATTATTGATATAATAAATGCTTTAATATTATAAAACCAAAATCTCAAATAAAGACATGATTAAATTAATTAAAATCATTTTTGACAATTATTGAAAATTTTAATTAATTAATGAAAATACAAGTGAACAGTAAAAGTGTTATATGTTAAAAACAAAAATAATCAAGTATACAAAATACAGTGAACGGTAAAACGTTATATGCACGTTACGAAAAAAAATAAATAATTAAATAAGGAATATTAATACAATTAGTGAATAAACCAAAATTAAATGCAGTGAACAGTAATAAGCACGACAATTTGTGAAAACACTCGAAAAAGGAAAATGTTTTAAAGACCAAGAACACTGAAGCAAATAGCTATAAAAAATTCAAATTAAAGAAACAGATTTTTTGAAAAACATTTAAAAGATAGAAGGAACCAAATTTACGAAGAAGGAAAAAAAACGAAAATCAACGTTATTATTAAGTAAGCATCAACAGACGAAAAGGAATCCACTTGCAGTACATCAACATCAAAATAACATTCATCATAACCACCACAGCAGAAATAATGAAGGCGACAGCATCATTTTTGTAAGAGTATTTATAAATTTTGTTAAGTTTTGTGTAATTATTGTATTAAGTATTCTTTACTAAATTTTCACAGGAAAAAAAAAACAAAAGAACGTATTTATTTAAACTATTGTAGTTAAATAATAATAAACTTCTTTGCTTTAAAAATTAAAAGTTTAAACCATTTTAAATCCTTTCTCTGTACGTGACAATTGATGCACTTACACAGAGAATGTCAAAGGCATTAAAATTATCACAAAACATGGATTTATGTATATCAAAATCCTTGAACCTCCAATGTCCTTCACGGACTCAACGATGTACAAAAGGCTCAAATAAAAAATATAATTAAAGAGATTATGCGAAAGGAGGATGATATATTGCTCGATGAAGGAACAGATCATCCTGTAGGGAATGTTACAAATTTAGAAGAATTGAACAGTGTCCCTGACATTGTTAAATCTTTAAGAGAATTCTCTGGGAAACCTGGAGAGTTCAATTAATGGCGTAAATCAGATGAAAGGGTGTTAGAATTATTTCAATCAATTCGTGATTCGAATACCAAATGACAGTACTCTGTCAAGGTAATAGAACCATTGCAGAATTTTATCAAGCAGTGTATCAACACCTTTCGTTGATACTAGGTAAGGTTTCCTGCCTTGACTTTGATGAGGCCAGTTTGTGCGCAATGACTAATACTTATAGGGAAAAAGCGTTAGACACATTCCTAAGAGGTCTTAATAAGGACCTTCCTCGACTTTTAAGTGTTAGGGAACCGACTTCTTTGCCACAGGCATTGCACATTTGCCTGAAACTGAACAATAATATCTTTAGTAGAAATTACGCTTACGGACATATCCCAAAGATGAATGCAGAAAGGACAGAACCGGTATGACAATTTCTACAAACGGTAACAGATTTTATCCAGAACTTGCCCATACTGGGGCTAGGCTACCAATTATACCTTCGCTACCATCTCAGTATATTCCTAAGATGAACTATAACCTGAATATTCCTTCATATAATTCAAATTTAAGAAAGCGTCAGTATAATTACCAAAATTACCAAAGGCTCAATTTAATGTAAGATCACACAACGAATTTCCAAATCAGTCAAATCAATTTCGGCGGCTTAATCAAAACTCAAGTTACCAAAGGGAATCGGTAGATAATTCAAGGCAAACCAGGCCTAATTACAATATAGATTGTAAAAGACCTGCTGAGTATTCAGTCCAAGCGCCTATGAATAAACAGCAAAGAAATTTTCATTTGGGTTCTCCAGAACAAAATTATATTCCTGAACAATGCTATGATGAATATTGTTCAGAGGAAAGCGAAATGATAGGTGCTTGCGGCAGCGTTGATGATGAGAACTATCAACAATATATACCAGAAGAATTTAAAAAAGATTATGACAATCCAGATCAGGGCCCTTTAGATATTGAATTAGCTGCAAATTGTTCTTCGCTGCCATACTTTGAGGCAACTGCGAAGGACGGACAAATACTTAAATTTCGTTTAGATACTGGCAGTAACAAAAATTATATTAGAGCAAAAATCAGTAGGAGGAGACATCGAAATCACCCATCATATATTTATTGACCTGTTTGACATATAAAAAACCCCAATCAAGCTCTTCCTATTGCCTGGATTAAAAGGATTTGACGGAATTCTTGGTAATGACAGTCTGAAAGAACTTTCAGTAGTCATCTATACGGTTGAGAATTATTTTACGGTAAAAGGGGTCAGAAAAGTTTCTATTAAACACAAAATTTCACAAAATGTAAATAATCACGAAATTAGAATTCAAAATCTGTCCGATAATCAAAAAACGTCTTAAGGAAAAATCATGAAGAAACATCAATATATTTTCGATGATCCTAATGAAAAATTGACTTATACGACCATAGTCAAAGGTAGTATTCATACAGAAACTAATAATCCTGTTTGTTCTAAGAGTTACCCTTATCCTATGGGATTAAAAGATGTAGTTCAAAATGAGATTAGTCATCTCTTACATGATGGCATTATAAAACCTTCACGATCTCCATATAACTCTCCTATATCGATCGTACCTAAAAAAGAAGATCAGTCAGGAAAACACAAGCACAGATTAGTGGTCGACTTTAGGAAGCTGAATGCAGTTACAGTGGCAGATAGATACCCGATACCTGAAATAAATGAGGTATTGGCTAATCTTGGAGGAAACCAGTACTTCACAGTGTTGGACTTGAAGAGCGGATTCCACCAGATTCCGTTGAAGAAAGAAGACATGCAGAAAACTGCTTTTTCGGTAAACAATGGCAAGTACGAATTTTCAAGATTGCCTTTCGGGTTGAAAAACGCGCCCGCAATATTCCAAAGAGTATTGGACGATATACTGAGAGATCACATTGGTAAAATATGCCACGTTTACGTCGATGATATCATAATCTTCAGCAAAGATGAAAGGTCGCATCTAGAAAATCTTGAAAAAGTATTTACAACTTTAAAAATGGCGAATATAAAGTCCAACTCGACAAATGCGAGTTTTTCAAAACTGAAGTAGAGTTTTAGGCTTTATCAAAAGATGGCATAAAAACAAATCCTAAGAAAGTTGAGTCTATTTTAAGGCTATCGTATCCTAAAACTTTGAAAGAACTGCGATCATTTATCGGACTCTCTGGTTATTACAGGAGATTTATAAGGGGCTATACTGACATAGCTAAACCATTAACGAGTCTACATCGAGTAATAGGAAAATTAGCCTCGATAACTCCGCAAAGAGGGCATTTGAATCGTTGAAAAATGCATTAGTATCACAGGAAGCAATACTTGCTCATCCTGATTTCAAAAAGGACTCAGCCGTGCTGAGTCAGGACAATAAGCCAATAACATTTATCTCTAGAACTCTGAACACAACTGAAGAAAATTATGCCACCAACGAGAGAGAGATGTTGGCTATAATTTGGGCACTCACATCCCTGAGAAACTATCTGTACGGGTCAAGAAAAATTTATTATTTACACCGATCATCAACCACTGAGTTATGCTCTGAATAACAATAACTACAATTCAAAAATGAAAAGATGGAAGTGTATTTTAGAAAATCTTTAAGAATCAGCTATTTATTGACATCGGCGATCCAGGAGTGCATCGTCATCTTATCATTAAACATGAGTACGATGAGGAAAAGCTAAAAAATGTTATAAAAAAGGTACTTGAATCCGTCTGTAATCAATGAAATAAAAACAACCAAACATATAATGGGAAAAACCCAAAACTTATATTCAGCTCATTTTTCCAATTACAAGTGTAGATTTACACAATTAATTGTCGATGATATAACATCAGATAACGACCAGGAAAACATTATTCTCGAGAACACAGTAGGGCACACCGCAACGAACAAGAAAATCAAAAACAAATAATGAAAATTATTATTTTCCAGGAATGTCGGGAGAAATAAAGAGAATTATTAACTTATGCTCAACGTGTAGGAAAACAAATACGAAAGACACCCAAACGTACCAGAACTTAAACCAACACAAATACCTACTTACCCTGGTTACACTATTCATTTTGATATCTTTTCAACGGATCGTAAACTCATACTGACCTCAATCGGTAAGTTTTCAAAATACGCGAAAGTAAAAATGTTGAATGGAAAGTCTGCAGAAGATGTTAGGAAACCTCTTAGAAAAATATTGTAATGGACAATGAACCATCGTTAAATTCGGTATCTTTTTTTTTTGTGTTGAAAGACGACCTGAAAATTGAAGTCGTGACAAATCCGGCATATCGGAGCGAGGCAAACGGTCAAGTTTTTTTTTTTTTTTTTTTTTTTTTTTTTGTATGTGAATAATTGTTTGTAAAAGGTTTCTTTATTTGAGTTTCAATGATCTAATTGATTTTTATTTATTGAGATAATTGCGTCTCTGTATGCATATGTTATTGTTAATTAACTCATAATGACGGCAGAGGCATTAATTTTATTGTTAAAAATATTAGTTGAATATATTTTTTTTTTTTTATTATATATTTATTATTATATTTAATTGTTAATAGTTAAAACCCGCGAAGCCTTATGGCTTGTCTGCGGGTAAATAAATCTTAGGAATATTATTGTTCAATACATACATACATATTTCATCTTACATTCTATTGCGAGGATAATAAATATTTCTTTAAAATTTTCTTAAGTTTTGAATTATTAGAAATATCCATTATGTTAGTTGGTATTTCATTATATATCTTTGGCAATAATACTTTTAAGGTTCGGTCACCGTAGCTGTTTTTTGTAGTTGCAATCTTGAGACGACCTTTAGAACGAAGTCGAGTATTGTACTGGTGTGTGATTGGTTGTAGCAGTTGAGAATCGTTTAGCTCAGTCAGAACTGTTAAACGGTATATATTTTTAACGTTTAGGACGTTAAGTTGACGTGGTAGGTGTAATGTTACTTGTTTAAAGTCTCTTTATTCACTGACTTCATAGAATGATCTTAGGTTTACATGATTGATTAAATAAGAAATAAGTAACAGTAACTATTTATCATCTGATTTGTTTTAATGAAGTTCATAAGATTTTAACATACTTAAAAGCTTTTCATATAAAGTATAATATAACAAGCAATGTTATGTTACATCTTTCTTTTTCCTTTTTTTTTTTTTTTTTTTTTTTTTTTTTTTTTTTTTTTTTACTTGTTTAATTTTTTTTTTTTTTTTTTTTTTTTTTTTTCTTTCATTAAGGAAAGTCTTATTATATAATTTAAAGCGTTTTAAAGATTTTTATTTCAGAAGAAATTAACAAATTAGACTTTTCTTTGTTTGCCAAATATTTTTGATTTTTACTAAATTTATCTTTGTAGTTACTCTCCTCTCTATATTTGTTAATTTGATGTACCACACCACCAAAAGCAGCATCAGATGTACCAGTACTCGTTTTCATTTGTATCTCCTTTGTTTGACCTTCAGATATTTCAGAAGCTCTACATATTTCCACAGCATTCTCAAAGTCGACATCCCTCTCTAGAAGTTTTTCTTGTAAACGGTTGTTGTTTATGCCAAGCACAATTCGGTCTCTCATTAACGATTTTTGTTGTTCTCCAAAATCACATGATTTAGCCAGTTTTTTTATATCCACTAAAAAACTGTCGAATTGTTCTCCCTCTCTTTGGTTTCTTGAGAAAAATAAAAATCTTTCATATACAATACGTTTTTTCGGAACACAAAAGTTTTCAAAAGCAGCAACCACATCTTTATAATTCTTTTTATTTTCTGGGCTCAAGTTAAAGGTTTGAAACAATTCTAAACCTTCTTCGCCAATTGCATTAAGGAAAACAGCCACCTTTCTCTGGTCCGACTGGGAAGACAAATCTGCCGCTTCCAAAAATATCTCAAAATTTTGTTTAAATTTTCTCCAATTTTCCGCGACATTTCCTTCCAACATCAAGCTGCTCACCGGTTTTACAAAATCCATTTTTATTATTTTTTCTTTAATAACAGTTTCAGCTTCTTCAAAGTTATCTTCTTCCTTTGAATCTACTTGCTCTATTTCTTCTTTTGATGGCTTTACTTTATTTCTCGTTAACATTTGATAAGCACCGACTGCGCCATGTAATGTTACTTGTTTAAAGTCTCTTTATTCACTGACTTCATAGAATGATCTTAGGTTTACATGATTGATTAAATAAGAAATAAGTAACAGTAACTATTTATCATCTGATTTGTTTTAATGAAGTTCATAAGATTTTAACATACTTAAAAGCTTTTCATATAAAGTATAATATAACAAGCAATGTTATGTTACAGTAGGATTTTAGATTGAGTATTGGAGTTGGTAGGAAATGGTTGCGTATTGTTTCGTGTTTGATTATAGTTTCTTTCGTTGCTTTGTTCAGTTGACTGCATGTTCCGAGTGTTTGTGAAGTTATTGACATATCTAGTGTTGTCATTTTTGGATAAACAGTTGTTGTTATATTGTGTGTTAAGGTAATTGTTATTGACAGCTTGCTCATATTCATATTTATTATTTTCGTGATTTTTATAAAGTATTTTAAGAAGACGATTTTGTGTTTGTTGAAGATATTTACAGTGCGACGAGCTTCCCCAAGCCGTTATTCCGTGTCGTAAATAAGACTCCGCCAACGAAAAATATACCTGACGAAGTACTGTGTTTGTAGCAGCGTAGCTGAGGTGGTACAATGAGTAACCAGCTTTTCGTAGTTTTTTTTGTAGTTCTTTTATATGCATCTTCCATTTGAAGCTGCTATCTACGTATACTCCTAGGTATTTGTATGTGTTGACTATTTCAATTTTTGTGTTGCAGTTATCGTAGATATCATTTGTCTTGTTGTGTATACATTGAATATCGTGAAATTTCAATTTTATAAAAATTTGCTTTATGTGTGGCTGTCTGATATGCATGAGTTTTGTTTTGGATGCTTAGCATATCATTTGTTAAGCATATCATTTGCGTATATCAGGTATAGAATCGGACCTAGTTTAGAACCTTGCGGGACTCCGTAATTTGATTCAATTGCGCTACTTAAATTATTTTCAATTTTAATGCAGTAGCTTCGGTAACTTAGATAGTCTTCAAACCATGATAATACGTTTCCTCTTATTCCCTTTTTTGTAGTATTGACAAAAGTTTTTTGTGTGATAGAGTATCAAAAGCTTTGGTGAAGTCGATGAATAATACTAGGCAATGTTCATTTTTACTTAGAGCGCTATTTATTTTATCGGCAAATTTGCCTAATAGTTATTTATGTTTTTATCTTTTTGAAAACCGAATTGATTGGGATGTATTATTTTACATTTGGTTAAGAAGTTATTTAGCTTATTAACAATGACTTCCTCTAATACCTTTTCTATTACCGATAGTATTGAAATTGGTCTATAGTTATTCACATTGTTTTTTTCACCACTTTTATATATGGGTCTAATAATAGACGTTTTTAGTATTTTTGGAATTTCAGATTGGATGATACTTTGATTAATTAGTGCCGTAATCAAAGGTGTTAGGATTAAAGCATTATTTTTAATGTCTTTAGGTCTGATTCCATCAATACCTGGACCCTTGTTTATTTTTAACTTCGTTAAAATATTAAAAATTTCGAGTTTTGAATTATGTTGTCTGTGTGTGTATTGGTTTTTACATCGCACGAGTGGATTCTTTTTATAATGTTTTCATTAAAATTCGTAGCAAATTTGTTTAATACACTTTCAATATTGTAGTTTTTAAAGTTTTGTAAAATTGTGTTATCTATGTCCTTATAATTTATTCCATTTATTTCATTTATTATTTGCCAAGTTACCCGAGGATTATTACGATTTTCTAAAAACTTTTGTTTGTAGTATTTGTTTTTTTTCCTTAAAAATTTTTTTATTAAATTGATTTCTAAATTTTTTATATTCATGTTCATAATTTTTGTTCGTTTTATTGTTTAACCATTTTTTATAAAGTTTATCCCTATATTCACAGCACTTTACTAATTCATAATTGATCCAAGGATTCACAGATCTTTTTTTTGTTCTTATATTGTCCACTTTACAGTTTTCATAAATTTCGCTAAATTATTAAAAATATTATTATATGAATGCGTTATATTATTTTCGACTATTAAATTATGCCAAATTGTTTCGTTAATGAACTTGTTGACTTTATAGTTACTGATGTGCGTGGTCCCTCGAAAACATATTGGGTGTCTCTGATCAGTATTTGTATTATTTGTTGGAACATATTCGATACAACAGAAAGTAGAGAAGTGGTCTGATATTGTTGTCTTAATTACAGCTGATTTAATATTTGTTTGAGCTTGTGAAGTTTTAATAAAACAATGATCGATACATGTTTGTGTGTTTTTGTTAAGTCTATACGTGTTGGTTCATTTATTACTATTATTATTATCTATGTATTTTGTTGTTGAATTATTGTCTTTTAGTGTATCAATATTCACATCACCCATGATAACTATGTTTTTTTTAGTTCTAGTTCGTTTTATTATTTCTTCTAGTTCGTTTATAAATGTATTTGCATTAGTTTTTGGTGGTCGGTAAATTGAGATGAGGGAAAAGGTTTTATTATTTATTTCAAACTCCAATTGTATATGTTCGAAAGACGTTGTGTCTATATTAATATGTGAGGAGCCGCAGAACAAAAGGTGCTTTTTCGCATTTCGCGAAAAATTGGTTTTTTGGTATTTTTATAATATTTAGGTTGAAATCTTGTAGAAACAATCAAGTTTGCATCATTTTTATTTTTTTTTTACAAAGTAAATGGGTTCTAAAAAATTTATGCTTAACAAAAGGTGCTTTTTTGATTATTTTTTATCCAAAGGTGCTTTTTTGTTTATTTTTTAACAAAAGGTTCTTTTCCCATAATCTTTGTGTAGTTTCACTTTTTGCTTTAATGATCAAACCAAACTACAGTTAAAGTAAAATTAATCAGATGTTAAAGTCTTTGTGGAAAGTCTTTTAATAAAACAGTTTGGTAAAGACTGGAGTGAAAATCAGTCATTATTTTGGTACAAGGACATTTTGTATAACCAGGATAAAGGTATGGAGGATTCAATAAACGAAAATGTTGGACGTTCTTGCCTAGAAGAAGATGTTGGAACAAGAGTTTAACTATTTAACAAATTTTATACGTATTTAACTAAAGGCTAATAAAGAAATGTTTTAGTTGCAATTTTATTCAATAAAACGACAAAAATAATATATGTACATAGCTTAACATTTTTTATTATTTTTTTATTAGATCAGGTTTAACCACATTCAGTCAAAATTTTATCGTCATATATGTGTATTCGAATTACAAAATGTACTTTTTCCTTCTATTATCAAAACGTGCTTTTTTACTTTTTTTTACTTTATTCCTAACAAAAGGTGCTTTTTTGCTTTCTTTTTTGCAAAAGGTGCTTTTTCCGAAATAAAAATGGAATTATATCAAACATCCTTAACATTTAATCGGGTGACTTACGACAGTTAGATGCATCTGTAGATAAGTAAAAATCTTGTAAGCATTTTCATGTTCTTGCAGTTTTTCAAAGGGGCGAAAAAAATAAATCTCGATTTCCCAAAAATTTGAAATGAGCGAAAAAGCACCTTTTGTTCTGCGGCTCCTCATGTGAGCAGTTAATATTTTCTTTCGCATATACAACAATACCACCGCCTCTATTTGCTTCTCTGTTTAAGAAAAATGAGTTAAAGCCACGTATATTATAGAACTGATTTTCTTCATTCTTAATGTTTATTTCAACCAGTACTATAAATCTTATTTTTTCTAAAATATTGTTTATTGTTGCTAAGAAAGATTGGAAATGTTTTCTTAAAGAGCGAATATTCATGCTGATTATTGTAAAGGGATAACTTAGAAGTTTGTTTTCAATTTCATAAAAGGAGTTTAATGATAAAGTTTCAACACTATTCATTTTATTTTGTTATTATAATTTTGCGTTATTAATTTTTTGATTACTATTTTTATTTTTAAATGGAGTTTATTGATTCAATATCTGTGGTGTTGTTTATAATAACCAAGGGAGAATTTTCATTTTTTCTGGCGTATATTGAGCCATTCCTAAACCATACAAACTTCCAGTCACATTCCTTGGCTTTGGTTTAAGCTGTCCATAGCAGACGACGGTTGTATGCAGTGAGTTGGTCATTAATATAAATATAATTGTTTTCCATATTTATAAAGTTTATATTATAAACCAATCAAAAAATATATAAGTATGTTGTGTTCAAATATGTTTAAAATAATATTTACCTAATATTTGCCTACGTATTAGGTGGTAAAAACCTTTTGTTTTTTCGTACCGTGCCGACAAGTGTCAGGTTCCATGAGCTCAAAACTCGTGCTAGTTCCAAAACCGTAAAAAATTTTCTGTAGTAACGTTCCTTCCTGAGTTTTTATATGGCAAAACCAGATCTAAAACTGTTTTTTCACCTATTTTAGTTTGATATTTGTATGCCATATTTTTCAGGCTTTGACGGCATATACTGGGTAAAGCGAAGTTTTTTTTATAAAAATAGGCAACCCACAAAGGACTACGTACCAAGACAATTAATTTACGCCATATGTAACAAGAGGTTAGGCACAAAATTAGACAAACGTTTTAAAAATCAAATAGAGAAAATCGTAGCACAACCATCCTTACCGAAAATGGACGTGTTATCCATAAGAGCCACATAGGAAATTAGACATACTTTATTATTTATTTTTTAGGTTTATATTAGGGACCGTATTAGCAGACTTCAATATTCTTGACTACTCTAACGCCAGACTAATAACTATACAAGATGGCTTTGCGAGAAGACAAAATTGTTCATTTAAAATTATACACTTATCGAAATTTAGTGGACGATATCGAACACGTTCTAAGCACCAATATTACATACAGTCATAATCTCCGTCCGTTCCTAAATCAACAAGTTTTCGATATAAGAGGACTAAATACTAAAACAATTAACCCCTTACAAAACAAAGAGATCTATAGACTTTGTTGGTAGTGCATGAAAATGGATTGCCGGGAGTCCGGATCGACATGACCTCGAAATCTTAACTCAAAATATGGACAATATTTTAGAAAACAACAACAGACAGATGATAATTAACGACCTTACCAACAATAGAATACAAGAAATTTCTAACATTACTAATGAAATATTTAAGGTAAAGAGAGAAGATTGGAATGGTAATTATTATTAAAATTAATTCTATTAGAGAAAGAACTACAGAACATCGAGTACGCAATAAAATGGGCTAAAGTAAATATTATAAACTCATTTATTTTGTCAAAAACTAAAACTGAAACTATTAATAATATTATGAAATTGTACAATATACCATTATTTAGTATAGATGATATGTTAACCTTTGGAAATGTAAAAATTTTAACCAATAACAAGGAAATTTTTTATATAAGTATTAAGCATACCAATAACACAAAATGAAATTTGTACAACATATTTGGCAAAACCGGTAAAGGCTGGTAACTTAATTGATAAAATTGAATTTGAAAGAACTATAGATTGTAATAATATTTTATTTGCTATGAAGACCAATTGTAAACATTATAACGATCTAACTATATGTAGGGGAAAGGATGTAGTAGAATTAAGAGAAGATTATTGTATAACTAGTTTATTTATGAACAAAGTCCGAAATTTCACCCACATTTACAACGAACATGTACCTACTGTGAAAGAAATCGGAAGCGATATTTTATTGCTAAATCAATTCAGTGGAAAAACAAGTAAGAGCGCTATATTCGGCCGTGCCGAATCTTATATACCCTTCACAACGTGTAGTCATGAAATAACAGAAGTTTGTGTCACCATTCATCCCATATGAAATACGTACATACATATATAAAAACATCCCATTGTAAAATTATAAATTCACGTATGTATATTAAAAAAACGAAAAAAAAAAAAAATTTAAAAAAAAATTTTTAAAAAAAAATTTAAAAAAAAAATTTTAAAAAAAATTAAAAAAAAAATTATTATATATAATTATAATTATTATATATAAACCAAAAAAATAATAAAAAAAAATTAAAAAAAAAATAATAAAAATATAAATAATATATTAAATAAAAAATAAAAAAAAAAATTAAAAAAAATTTTTTTTGGCTCAGCTGGGATTCGATGCCACGTTTTCTCTAACCAGTATACACGTTTGTATGTATGTATGTTGTTGTTGTAATGTTGTTTTTGTGAAAAAAAATCGAGGTGGTCATGGGTTTTTGCTTATATCTCAGTTGTTTATGTACCGATGTTCCTGATTTTCAATACCGATCTACTCCCGAATATTTCTGATATTTTAATACCTTACCCGGGTCCAACCTATGTCGGGGGGCTTCAAAAAGTTGATTTCAACATACACACGGACAGACTGACAGGGCTTAATCGACTCCCCTATTCATAAGCTTTCAGAAAATATATACTTTATGGGGTCGGAAATGAAAATTGTAGAAATTTCACACGGAATGACAAACCTATATATGAGGAGTCGCAGAACAAAAGGTGCTTTTTCGCTCATTTCAAATTTTTGGGAAATTGAGATTTATTTTTTTCGCCACTTTAAAAAACTGCAAGAACCTGCAAATGCTAACAAGTATTTTACTTATCTACAGATGCATCTAACTGTCATAAGTCACCCTATTAAATATTAAGGATGTTTGATATAATTCCATTTTTATTTCGGAAAAAGCACCTTTTGTAAAAAAGAAAGCAAAAAAGCACCTTTTGTTAAAAAAAGTAAAAGAGAACGTTCTGTTAATAGAAGGAAAAAGTATATTTTGTAATGCGAATACACATAAATGACGATAAAATTTTGACTGAATGTGGTTAAACCTGATCTAATATATTAAAAAATGTTAAATTAAGTATATAATTTTTGTCGTTTTATTAAATAAAATTGCAACTTAAACATTTCTTTCTTAGCCTTAAATTAAATACATATACAATTTGTTAAAGTTAAACTCTTGTTCCAACATCTTCTTCTAGGCAAGAACATCCATCATTTTATTCTATTGAATCCTCCATACCTTTATCCTGGTTATACAAAATTAAATAATGACTGATTTTCACTCCAGTCTTTACCAAACTGTTTTATTAAAAGACTTTCCACAAAGACTTTAACATCTGATTAATTTTACTTTAACTGTAGTTTGGTTTGATCATTAACGTAAAAAGTGAAACTACACAAAGATTATGGAAAACAACCTTTTGATAAAAAATAATCAAAAAAGCACCTTTTGATAAAAAATAATCAAAAAAGCACCTTTTGTTAAGCATAAATTTTTTAGAACCCATTTACTTTGTAAAAAAAAAATAATAATAATGCAAACTTGATTGTTTCTACAAGATTTCAACCTAAATATTATAAAAATACCAAAAAACCAATTTTTCGCGAAATGCGAAAAAGCACCTTTTGTTCTGCGGCTCCTCATATACCCTTTTTCACTGTGTGAAGGGTATAATAACAGCAAACGGCGAAGAGATAAAGTTAAACGGGACATATTTGGTTAAGTATTTTAATGTTACAATAAATATAAACGGTGAAGACCATTTTTCAAGAGTAACCAGCTGTAGCAAGCCCCTCCCAGCTGCATTACAACCAAAAGCAATTATGTTGTTTCAAAACTGAAGAAGTATTATCATTAGAGAGACTACAAAAACTAAACACTGGGAGTGTAAAACGATTGGATATGCTAGAAACTAAAAATATTATCCTAACGGTGACAAGCATCTGCGCTATAATTTCCGCTATTGTACTTATCACATGGATATTGATTAAGAAAAAGTTCAGAAATAAGAAGACAAATGAAGCAGATCAGATGAAGACAAGGCCTACAGAACAAATAGAACTATCCGAGACAAAACCAACGTAGGAAAAAAAGCAGACAAGCATTTACAATTTGCATACATTTTAAACAATCGGTACGATTGTATTTAAGAAGGGAGGAGTTAACACAAAATACATTTAAAATAAATTTTTCAACTAAAATGTTCTCAAGCTGACGTCAGATGATGACAATGAAGAAAAACATTACTTCATTGAGTTTTGGGTAAGCGATCTTACTGATAAGTTTTACATTAAACATAATTAAAATAATTAAGAGTGCATATTCGGCGGTGCCAATTTTGATAATACCCTTCGCCATTATGTACATAAATAGTAGCTTAAGCTATATTTCATGTTATATGCCATTTTTTCCCTATTATTTCCGAAGCCATCCTTCATTTTGAATTTGTACGTAGTTAACTGATTTCTACTAGTCAAGCCCTTTAATTTGGTACCCATATTGATGCGGTTAAAAAAATATGATCCGCCCTTTCATTTAATACCAATATTGAGGATTTTCAAAAAGTTAAATTTTAAAATACCAGATTTGACCCATATATAAATTTATTGTACATCATTTTGTAGTGGCGCCCAACATGAATTTTAATTTTTTTATAGTGCTAATATTACGCTAGTCAAGTCCTTTCAGATGATACCAATATTGATTCTCTCAGTTGTCTAGAATCTGAAAAAAATTGATTTTCGTTTGTAAATTTTTAGAATATATATTAAAATAAAGTTGCCTATAACTTTACCGATTAGAGCCCGCTTCATCCGAAATTTTTCACGAATATCTCTAGAGGCATATTATATCTACAAATAGTAGCAAAGGTACCTATAAATTGTTCTATGGTTGAAATTTTAATTTTGGTGGTAAAAATATGGGAAAAAACAGGAGCAGTGGTGTTTATTTGCTCATATCTTAAAAATTTATAAATCGATTATGATGAATTTCAATAGCAACTCATTCCCGGATATTTCCAAAAGATTGATACGATACAAAGATCTGAGGAACATATCGTTGCTTCTAAAAGTTGATTTCAACCAACACACAGGCAGACGACTCCTCTATTCATAAGCTTTCAAAAAATATATACTTTATGGGGTCGTAAATGAAAATTGTAGAAATTAAAAATGGAATGACAAAGCTACATATACCCTTGTGCACCACAGCTGAAGGGTATAAAACGCCTCCAGGATCTAGGTTTGGCGATACTTATCGCCTTGTTGTATATTCTGAGTTTTTCGTTGTACTCCTCCTCTTCCGATTAGCTCTATTAAAAATCCTCCGGGTTTCTTCACGAACCCCCTCAATATTGAAAGGGCTTGACCAGTATAACACAGTAAATTATTAAAAAATGTAAAATCCAAGATGGTGTTTTAAACAAAATGGCGGATCAAATTTTTTGAACCCCATCAATATGGGTATCAAATTAAAGGACTTGACTAGTAAAATACAGTGTACTACGTAAAAATTCAAAATCAAGGATAGCATTGGAAATAATAAGGAAGAATGGCGTATAACATAAAATATAGGTTTAGCTACGATGCGGGATTATACCTATGTACATGATGGTAAGGGGTATTATCAGATTCGGCACGGCCGAATATAGCACTTTTACTTGTTTGCGATCAGGTTGATAGGGTGAATGACGTCTCTAAAATTAAGAAATTCTTATATAAAACCCATACTAAACCGGAAACACTCGTTAATTCGTATGGAAAAAGTTCGGAGACTATGGAAGAGACACTACGAAGACTGATAAAGGCACATTTTCAAACAGAAATGGCAGTTGACATGGAAAACCCCAATTCCAATCATGAAAATGCCACGACGAATACAATTATAACCGCAAGGATGGTAAGAGAGGCGGTCAATAGGTTCTTGCAATATAAGGCACTGGGTATTTTCCGGCTCTTCTACAGAGAAGCATTGACTTTATTGACAACATGCTGGCGAATATTTTCACTACTTGCCTAAAATGTGCGTATAACCCGATGACATGCAGATAGGCGATAGTCGTTTTCATGCCTAAATAACTTCTAATTATCACATATAGAACAATGTATATATGTACATATTTTGTTATATGTATGTACATATATATTTAGGTTTGCATATGTATTTTATTTTTATACCCTTCACCTGTGGTGCACAGGGTATACATAGCTTTGTCATTCCGCTTGTAATTTCTACATTTTTCATTTCCGACCCCATAAAGTATATATTTTTTGAAAGCTTATGAATAGAGGAGTCGATTAAGCCCTGACCATCTGTCCGTCTGTTGGTTGAAATCAACTTTTAGAAGCAACTATATGTTCCTCAGATCTGTATATGGTATCAATCTCTTGGAAATATCCGGGAATGAATCGCTATTGAAATTCAGCACAATCACCCGATAACTTTCTGAGATATGAGCAAAAATCCACGACCATCTCGTTTTTTTCACAATTACAACAACAACATGCATATATACTGGTTAGAGTAAACGTGGCATCGAATCCCAGCTGAGCCAAAAAATTTTTTTTTTTATTTTATATATTATTTATATTTTTTTTATGTATTTATTTTTAATTTTTTTTAAAAATTTTCTTAAAAACTTTTTTTAAATTT
This sequence comes from Phyto melanocephala, assembly GCA_941918925.1. Lineage (NCBI taxonomy): Eukaryota > Metazoa > Arthropoda > Insecta > Diptera > Rhinophoridae > Phyto > Phyto melanocephala. The sequence goes on from OW799236.1 coordinate 43,558,342, forward strand.
TCTTAAAAACTTTTTTTAAATTTTTTTTTGTAATTTTTGTTGTTGTTTTTTTAATATATTTTTTTTTAGATACATACATACGTAAACTCAATTAATAATTTTACAATGGTTTTTTATATGTATGTTTTTTACATGTATGTACGTATTTTATTGACATGAATGTTGATACAAACAATTGTTATTGCATGACTACACGTTGTGAAGGGTATATAAGATTCGGCACGGCCGAATATAGCACTGTTACTTGTTATACCCTTCACCTGTAATACCAAGGGTATATATAGCTTTGGCGTTCCGTTTGCAGTGCCGACAATATCGATTCCCGACCCCACAAAGTATATATTTTTTTAAAGCTTATGATAAGGGGAGTCTATTAAGACATGTCCATTTACCAGTGTGTTGGTTGAAATCAACTTTTAGAAGCCCCACATGTTACTTAAATCTGTATGTGGTATCAATCTTTTGCAAATATCCGGGAATGCATCACTTTCTACAGCTACCACGATCGCCATATTAGTTTTTAAGATATGAGCTCCTAATCAAATTTTCGACACCAGAATACAAACCGTAGTCTTTAAAATTACTGCTGAGAAAAACGGAAAATAAGTTTCTAACTTACTGAGATATAAACACAAAAATACAAATGGTTTGCTGTTCTTCCTAAAAATTACAAACGAAGATCATTTTTTTTTTTTTAACTTCTGGGCTTGACTAGAAAAATATAGGACAGTAAAAAAATATTTAAAATTAAAGAAGGGCACCGCTAAAAATTGGGGTACAATTAATTTATATATGGGTCAAATCTAGTAATTAAAAATGTGCCTACTTCAACTCCCTCAATATTGGTAAAAAACGAAGGGACTTGACCAGTGGCATACAGTAAGCAATAAAAAAGTCAAAATCTGAGATGGCGTCCAATATAGCAAATACGGCTTTGCCGCCTTCAACCCTTGCAATATGAATATCAAAAAAAGGGCTTGACAATTATGATGCAGTAAAATATACATAAATAAGTTTAAATCCAACAGTGCGTCCTAAACAAAATGGATATTTTTTTAACCTATTAACATGGATATCAAATTTAAGGGTTTAATTACTAGAATACGGCTAACTATGTAAAAATTCAAAATCAAAGATGGCATCATGGAGATAATAAAACAAAATGGTATATGACACTTAATCTAAGCTATGATACGATGTGGTCACTGTATCTAAATGATGGTGAAGGTATTATCAGATCGGAATATAGCATTCTTACTTGTTATACCGGCCACCAAAAATATGGTCATTTTGTCATTCCGTTTATATAAGGTGACCATACGTACTCTTTTTTAGAGGACAGTACTCTATTTTAACTGGCTGTACTCTATAAAATTTGTGTACTCTTTCTGTCCTCTTTTTTCAAATCCTGTCCCCTTTGTCCTCTTTATTTTGAAAAGCATGATCAAAATTTTTTTTTAATTTTTATAAATTAAAATAAATTTTATTTCGCGGCTGTCACCGGTTGTTACTGTGAAATCGTATGAAAAATGTCGCGCCGTGCTTGTTCTGTTTATACTCCAGCTTTCGCTTTTGAAAATAAATGGTAACACTTATTTTGTAAAAGTGGCCATACACTTGCAATATCGTTGCATAACTTGTTAGATGGACGTGTATATATTGTTTTTGTAATGGTCGTCAACCAAGCCCATACACGATCAAATTCAAATTGTCATTCAACAAATTGTACAACTATACTTCAAGTGTATGGGCACCATAAACTTTAAGAATACATTGTAAACATTTAGTTGTTGAGATTAGATTTTCTGTGCTTATGTTTTGATTTGTGTGCTGTTTTTTTATAGAAAATTATATATTAATAAACTACTCGGTAAGTTATTTTTAATTATTCAACACAATATCTTTGTGTAAAAAGATATTAAAAACATCTTTATTTTACAGAAATGACCAATGTATATAGAAGAAAAGTATCATTCAATGAAAAACATAAAAAAGAATTTCCACATATTGTTGCCGATGACGCCGAAAATGTGGACAATTCTAGAGTCAAATGCACAATTTGTCGACAAGTCTTTTCTATTCAAAATAAAGGCAGACAGGACATCGTCCAGCACAATAGTACAAAATTACATAAAATTAGCGAAAATGCTGCTGCATCCTCTTCAAAGATGTCAGATTTTTTACGTAGCAACGACTTCCAAAAAGAAACAAAACAGCTAGCACTCCGGGAACTAGTATTTTCTTACCATCAAGTGATGCACAACCACTCTTTTCGCAGTATGGACTGTACCAGTAACTTGATACAAACATTTTGACAAGAAATTTTCATGTGCACGGTCCAAATCTAACGCCATTATAAAAAATGTTTGGTTTCCTGTTATGAAAGAAGAGTTACTTGCAGAACTAAATGAAATTAATTTTGTGTCCATTTTATCGGATGCATCCAACCACAAAGCCGAAAAATTGTATCCAATAGCCGTTCAATATTTTAATTCAAGATATGGTGTTCAAGTTAAACTTTTAAACTTATCCACAATAAAAGGTGAAACATCCGAAATTATTTCAACCCATATAATGGAAATTATAAAACGTAATAATTTAAAAAATAAAGTTGTTGGCATATCAGCGGATAATACCAATACTAATTTTGGAGGATTAAAACGGAGAGGTAAAGAAAATATTTTTTGTAAAATAAAATCATCTTTAGGACGCACCATTTTTGGAATTGGATGCAATGCCCATATAGTTTCAAATGCGATTAATACGGCTAACCATAACCTTCCCATCGATATAGCGGTAATAATACCACAAATTTACTTATTTTTTCGAAATTATACTGTTCGAACAGAAAAATTAAAAATTTTTTGTGAAGAAACTGATGTCGAATATCAGAAGTTACTTGGGTATTCCACCATTCGTTGGTTAGCACTTATGAAAGCAGTTAAAAGAATAATTTCTTTATACAAACCATTGAAATCTTATTTCTTAAGCGAAAATTCTGTTCCAAAAATATTGAAAACATTTTTCGCTAATGAAGCAACTCCAATTTATTTAGAATTTATTCACAATCAGGCATCTGAACTTGCTCCGAATTTTTTTTAATATATTATGAAAATAAAGTGTTTTTTTGTGAAATTTTAAATTACAGAAATGGAGTGGTCGGAAAAAATGCAGTTAAATGTGGCTATGGAGACGATGACAGAAATTCAAAAACTTTTAACTGCAGGAATGAATAAAAGAAATATTTTAGAGGCTTCAGTGCTAGCGGCTGGTATACACGAATATTGAAATGCAAGCTCCAATTAAAGTATTTAAACCTGTACTTGTCAATGATATGTGATAATGAATTATAAACCTGATCTCGTGAAGTGTATAGTTTAGTTTAGGTTTTTTTGTTAATTTTTTTTTTATAAAGTTATGTTTTTTGTTTTTACTTTTTTTTAAAATATATATACAACATATGTATGTACATATGTATGTAGCAATATATGAATTTTTAATTTTTAAAATTTAATGAAAATAAAATTATTTATTATTATACATACATGCATGTTTTAAACGTTTTTACGTTTATAATGGTTTCTTATTATACCCTTCACAGTGAGTATAAAGGTTTGTTATAGGTTTGTTATTTTTGTTATATTACTTTGAATAATTAAACAAGTAAGAGTGCTATATACTTTCAGAAAATATATACTTTATGGGGTCGGAAATGAAAATTTTAAAAATTACAAACGGAATGACAAAGCTATATATACCCTTGTGCACCACAGGTGGAGGGTATTATTATTACTATTTAAACAAAGTTTTAACTCTCTTTTTAATATTTTGTTGGTGGTCCTGAAAATAACCGATACATATTCAATTAATAATAATTTATTCGATTGTAACAGATACTTCATTTGCAACTTGTTTTTTTATTTTAGACCACTGAAAGGCAACATCACCGTCCGTAACCAAATATTTTTTTACATTTTCTCTAACTCCGTTTGCAAAACGAACAGTTTCGTGTTCTTGTAGTGGTAATGGAGTTAGAGTTTCTGGAAGTTGTACTTTCTTTTCGTCGACAGCTATCGGCTCTGTTAAACTTTTTGTTAAAAAATTGTGTAAAACACAACAAGCTTGAACGATGGCATCAGTCGTTGACAATTCAACTTCTATTGGCCTATGGAAAATTCGGAATCTGTTTGCCAATCTTCCGAACGCCATCTATACCGTCATTCTTGCTCTGCTCAATCTGTAATTAAATATTTCTTCTGGAGCTGTCAGTTTTGAATTTCGATTATATCCCTTCAATAAGTTCTTGTCCAATCCAAAAATGTCGTCTCCTATAAAAAAATATGGCGTTTTTGCTACTTATCCCGGCAAAGCTTCATCGGACGACAGTTGTAACTTGCCTTGCTTGATAGCATGACAAAGTGAGCTATTTTTAAAAATTACAGTGTCTGAAGCCCTTCCATTTCCACCAACATCGATATACAAAAACTTACTATTTGCATCGACGACAGCTAGGAGAACGATACTAAAGAAACCTTTATAGTTGTAGAAGTTTGATCCTTCGTGCCGGGGATTTCTGATGCGAATATGTTTCCCATCTATAGCTCCCAAAGTATGCGGGAATTGCCACAAAAAAACCATCGGCTACAACTTTCCATTCTTCCTGAGTACAAGGAGTCTATTAAAAAAATTAAAATTATTTCTTTAATAAAATTTAAAATAAATGGATTTATGGTTTTTATTATAATACTTTTTACTGTTTTCTATTAAAAATAAAAAATTATCTTGATATAAATGGTGTCCTGTATGTTAACCCAGGCATCAAAGTACCGCCACATAATTTTTCATCAAAATCCTTACTGTAGTTTTTCATTAGTATATATATTTAGTTTACCTTAAGATATTGAGGTTTAAGAGCTTCAATAATTGAATGTAAAACTTCTGGAACAAATTTAGTTATAGTTAGGCGTGATATAAGGGACAAGTACTCCAAGGACCTATAAGAATCACCAGTAGCCAAAAAACGAAGTGTTACCGCAAGGCGTACACGAGAACTTATTGAACACCCCATTACAGTGTTTTGTATTTTTATTTTACAATGAACCTACAAATGAAGATTAAGAAAAATTTTAAGGGAGTTAGAAAATATGTGTTCACCTTTGCATATACAAAATTATACAAGTACATACATTTATTTCACCCAATTTATAAACTTCAATTATTTATATAAAATACTTACTAATTCGAGGAGAAACTCAAACTTCTCAATATTCATTCGACAAAAATTGGTATAGTCTTCGGTATCCCACATTATGTCTTTTAAAAGATGAGACTCCAAACTATGAATTTCTCTTTTTTGAAGGAACGGATTAACCCAATATCTTTTTTTTGAAGATTCATCCTCTTCCACAATATTTACAATGTCTATTATTTGCTTTAAAGCATGCAAAAGTTTAAAATTTTTATTTTTAGCACTCATATTTCATATTTTTTGTTCACAATTAATAAAATGACGCACAACACTTCACAGTAAAATTTTCAGTTTTATGTTTTAAGATATTTACGTTTTCACCACCTAGAGATATAAGCTTGCACATTGGCAATTTGACGCCGTTATTCTGCCGGCGTTATTGCTTATATTAAGACATAAGCAATCGCTCGTGTGGTCGGGGGGTTGAGTTCGCCTTGATTTAATTTATTAATTCAGGGATGGAAAATGAGATTTTGGTTTCGGTATGAAACAATTAACTTAAGTGTACTTTTTTGATAAAAAAAAATTTACCAAATTTATGTATATTTATTGCTCTTGCATAATTTTTCATGTGTATCACAAATACATATCTTTCTTTGAATCAAATTTTATTAAATGAAGCATATCATAACAACTTTTACATCCCTGATATACGAATTGACCTTGACAGAAAATTTTGCTTTGTTGCTTCAATTCGCCGTTGCATATACATGTGCCTTGGCTTAAAGCATTTGCTGATTTTAAGACTGTTAGTTCATTTCGTGCAAAATTTCTACAATATTCATTTTCGATCCTATAAAATAAATATATATTTTCTAAAAGCTTATGAATAGGGGAATTGTCCATCTGTCTATGTGTATGTTGAATCAAGTTTTTGATGCCACTTGACATTGCCAAGAACCGTGTAAGAATCAAAATATCATAAAATTTCGGGAGCAGATCGGTGTTGGAAATCAGCATAATCGCCATATAACCTTCTAAGACAATAGCAATTAAGCACGACTGCCTCTGATTTATGGACACAGTTGTTACTTTTTATAGATTTGATATGCCTCTAGAGATATTAATGAAAATTTTTTGACAAATTTATCACTAATCGGCAGGGTTATAGGTAAAAATTTTTTTGCAAAAATATATATTTTTTAAATATATCAAATTTTTTCAAACTCTTAAATAATTTTTAAACACACTTAAGATACTAGATTGTAAACCGTAATCTTAAAAATTATTTCTAAAAAAATTAACAAATTGGTTTGAAACCAACTGAGATACAAGCACCAAAGTACAACTGCTTCGATATTTTTCCTAAAAAATAGATATAGAAAAAAATAGATATTTTTCAGTTCAAAGAGTCAATATGGATATCAAATGAAATGGCTTGAGTATTACAGTATAATTAACTATGAAAAGAAAATCCAAGATGGCGTTATAGATTAAATGGCGAATATATGAGTCAAAAATAGTAGTAACGGCTTTAATCCCCACAATAATATTATCAAATAAAAGTATGACATTATGGTTTATGTTTCAAATTAAAGAAAATACTTCCAACCAGGGTACACTTATACAAGGTGGCGGTGCCAGCCCAGCTGACAATTTTTTTGTGTTCTGGAGTATGTCAAACTACATATAAAAAAAAAGGATTTCAACTCCGGAAATTGTCAAACTTCATACATAAAAAAGAGAGCCGAAAATCGCTCTCCTTTACGCTATCACCTTATGTAATAACACCACGCTTCCAACTCCTTTTTATTTGCTTTTAAAATCATATATTACTGACAGAAGCTTTTACGTTAAAGTAAATTCTCAAATTTCTAAAATATGTAAAATTAGAGCCGGAGTTCCACAAGGCAGTGGACTTAAACCGAATTTGTACACACTATTCACATCAGACATGGCCGTTACTGTCAACGTCCTAATTGTCCAAGCAACGCTTCAGCCCTTTTGCACAGGCAACTAAGTGCTATTCAAATATGGCGAATTAGGGTCAACACCGAAAAGTCCTTACATGTTACCTTTTCATTACAACGAGGCAACTGCCCAGCTGTAATGCTAAATATTATTCCAATTCCCCAAAGTGACTGCGTTTAATATCTAGGAATACACATAGACAGAAAATTATCGTGGAAGACACATACATATTAGAGCAAAGAAACAGCAATTAAATGTGAAAACCATAGACTCTTGGTTACTTGGGCCAAAAACACAGCTAAGCTTGGAAAGTAAAGTGATCATTTACAAAACAATGCTAAAACCCATTTGAACGTATGGGATACAGCTATGAGGAACAGCCAGTAATTCAAATGTTGAAATACTACAAAGATTCCAATCAAAAACTCTACGGATGATTGTAAATTCGCCATGGTTTTTATCTAATAGTGCAATTCACACCGATCTCTTTTCTCTAAAAGTTATAGACGTAATAAGAAGATTTACAGAAAACTATATGGAAAGGCTAATGCGGAAGTCAATCTTATACATGATGTTCAATATGCTTATAGGAAAGGACATAGCACATCTACTATGCTTTTGGGTTTAACTGAGACTGTAAGGGAGCATTTCAACAATGATATGAATAGTGTTATGATATCTTTAGATCTTTCTAAGGCATTTGATCGACTAGATCATGTGATTCTTATTAATAATTTAAAGGATACATTTGGTTTTTCGGTTATGCCGTGTAGGCTAATTTACTCGTATTTGCGGGGGAGATATCAATATGTGAGTATGAATGGTAATGTTTCTGAGGTAGTTCCTGTAAATTCAGGGATTCCACAAGGTTCTGTGCTTGGTCCTATTTTATTTTTATTATATTTAAATGATTGTGTTGATTCTTTGGATTTGCAGTTGGTTAAACCATTTATGTTTGCAGATAACATTCAACTAATTTTTGGAAGTTCTAGAGATTTTCCTGATGTACTAGAATCTGTAATAAATTCACTCTTCAAGGGCTATATAATTGGATGATAGTTAATAAATTTTTAATTAATGCTTCAAAGACTAAGGCTGTTATGTTTTACACAGGTCATCGTAGAGTAGCTTACCCTAGGGTGAATATTTGTGGCACTAATATCTGTTTATCATTGATCAGTATCTTAATTTTGGTGAACAGATTGATGTAGCTTCAAAGAGAGTTACTTTTGGACTGAGAAAACTGTATCACTGTGGTATTCATCTTCCTATAAGGGTTAAATATATTGTTGCTCATACGCTGCTAATTCCTTACGTTAATTATTGTTTTAAACTTATTTCTGGCACATTAGGCTATAATGTGAAACAAGACCTCAAATTATTGAACCTGTCATTCATTGCTCTATATATGAGCGGTCTTTCTGCATAAGAATAGCCAGAAATTGGAATTGCTTGCCACTTTGTTTACGTAATTTCACCTTTTCTCTAACTATCTTTAAAAATAAACTTTTGTCTTATCTTAATGGTAACATAGTTTATATTTTACCTACAAAAATTTTAATTGACTATTAAATTTTTATATCATATGCATATATGTATATACATATGTATATGAGATAAGCTTGTCTGAAGTTGTTTTTGTCGCTGTTATTGACCTTTTTATATGCACATGTATGAATATGCATGTGTATTTTTCATTTTATTGAATAACCATATCCAGGAAGGTGTACAATTTTACTTAGGGTTATTGTTATATTTTTCATTACCTATATATATATTTAATATTATTGCGAACCGCAATGAAGATAGGAGGTTTGCGTTGAACAATTATAAACACAATTTGTTAATGCTTGTAATATTGATGTTTATTTCTAAAAAGACACATTTAAGTATAAAAAGTAATATAAATTTATAAGAAATACTTACCTCAGTTTTGTACCACCTTCTTCGACAAAAGACAAAATATTATGTATAAGCATTTACTTATCTTGTAATTAGTAAGGAAAAATAATATCAAAGAAGAAGACAAAAGCGCGGCTTACAATACAAATGTCATATAATCAACCACAATAAACAATGTAAAATAACAACTAAATAAACAAATAAACCGCTGTTCAAGGGAAACATTAGAATTAGTCATTCTGTAACACCCCCACCCCCGTGGAGCGATCAGCTTCACCATTATCCACATCCAAAACAGCCAGCTTGGAGACGGGCCTTTGTAGGCTTCCAGATGCGGTCTTAACATCAGCTCTTCTCGCAACACCATCAGCACCGGGATAAACGCAACTGACCAGACCTCGCCGCCATTGACTTCGAGGGATATTTGAGTAGCATATGAATACCACATCACCCACATTAATAGGAGTAGTACGTTCACACCATTTGACTCTTCTAGCCAACGTAGGCAAATATTCAGCAAATCATCGCTTCCAAAATCGATCCCACAAACTTCTTGCCACTCGCCACTGTTTCTTCAGGAAGAAGATCTTCGCGTCAGGTTCATTTATAGAAGGTGTTGCCGTTACATTTCCTCTTCCAATTAAAAAATGATTAGGTGTAAGCAGTTCCTCTTCATGAGGACTTATAGGCAGATGTGTCAAGGGCCGTGAATTAACTATGTTTTCAGCTTCAATCAGGAGGGATTGTAAGACGTGTTCTTTTGGCGACACCTCTTTCATAGTATGACGTAATACCCTATTTACACATTGCACCATTCTTTCCCAAATACCACCTTCTGATGGATTAGCCGGACAATTAAATACCCATTCAACACCTTTTGTAAATAACTCGTTTTGAATGCTTGCCACATCGAACATACCTCTAAACCGCTTTGCTTCTTCATCAGCACCAACAAAATTCTTTCCGTTATCAGAACGGATTCGTACTGGAACACCCCGACGGTTCATAAAATTTCGCATTGCAATTATACAAGAATCTGTTGATAAATCGTGTGATAATTCCAAATGTATGGCCCTTACGGTAAGACAAGTAAACAATGCCACCTACCTCTTCTCTCTTCTTCTTCCAATCGATACATTAATTGGCCAAAATAATCTAATCCTCTATACTTAAAGGGTTCACCATGCGGCTCAAGACGATCGAGCGGAAGTTGCCTCATAAGTGGAGCTGATGAACTTACATTTTTTATTTTACAAATCTGACAGTTAGAAACTACAGATTTAAGAACGGTCCTTAGTTGGGGAATCCAATACTTGTTACGTATTTGACAGATGGTGGCTTCGTGATTTTGGTGTTTCATTAAGCAGTGGTAATGCAAGACTACGAGTCTTGTAAACTTATGATCTTTAGGCAGTATTATAGGCCTTCGGCAACTGTAAGATAAAAAACTAGCTGCATCAATACGCCCATAGGACGTTAAAAGATTATCATCGTCGACATAGGACGTTAAATCTGTTAAAGTACTTGGTTTTTGGGGTGGCTGACCATTTTTAATACGCTCAAGGTCAGCTGGAAATGATTCTCGTTGACCTTGCTTGCATAACAGTTTTTCAGCTAAGTCTAGCTCACGCGAAGTGAATACATTTTCTTCCAAGTTACTATAAATTTTTTGGCTTTTGTTTTTAAATCGAATAACCCATGCCATCGACCTTTTCAATTGTAGAAATGACGAAAATCTGTCAAAATCTATAAAATTATCTTTTATAATTAAAAGTGTAATTTGGGGTCGAATTTCTTCCTCAAGATGTTCTTCTGGGGAAGGCGTTTCAATGATGTAACATGGCCATTCATTTCATCTTGCCTTAGAAACTTTGGACCATTTATCCATCGGGATGACATGGAAAAGTCAATATTATTGTAGCATCTAGTGGCATCATCAGCTACGTTTTCTCTTGTAGAGACCCACTTCCAGTTATCAATATTAGTAGAAGTCAATATTTCTGATATTCTATGGGCTACATACGGCTTGTAGTTTCTATTTCTACTTGAAATCCATTTTAATACTGTTTTCGAATCACTCCATAATACTGGCACATATTTATGTTCATTAATCACATTTTGTTTTATTCTTGTTCCAAGGACAGCGGCTTGTAATTCCAGGCGAGGAATCGAAATCTTTTTTAGAGGCGCGCATTTGGTTTTCGCGCACACAAAACTTACAGTAATAGTTCCATCAATAGCAACGAATCTCCAATATGCAACGGCGGCAAATGCTTCTTCACTAGAGTCAACGAATATGTGTAATTGGATTTTCATAGTTTTATCAGGAGGATAATAAAATCGCGGTAAACGAAAATTAAAGATATTTCTTAGTTGTGACCGCCAACGTTCCCAAGCAACGTTAATATCATCAGGTATCGGCTCATCCCATCTTATGCTACGTTTCCATATACTGCGTAATACCAATTTACCTCCGACAGTAAAATAGCTTAAAAATCCTAGAGGATCAAATGTTGACATAATTACGCTTAGTATTTGACGCTTTGTAGGTTTTTTCTTTCCGATTATGATGTCTTCATCTACTTTATTAAATTTCAAATTAAACATAAAAGTGTCAGAGACTGGATCCCAGTAAAGACCCAACACTTTTTTTTTATTATCAGTGGATGGAAGAGTTTTTATTAATGAGGTTCCATCAAGGGCCAGGGTGACCTTGTTCGAGTTTGAAGTAAACCCTCTAAGTTCGAATCCTCCATTTTTATGAATTTCTCGAACTTGCTCTGAAATTATGATAGCCTCTTCGATTGAGTCAAAACTATCCACAAAATCATCGATGTAGTGATGATCCAATATGGCTGCTATCGCTCTAAGATTGCGATCATTGTGTTCCTTTGCATTAGTCTTCATTACATGTATAGCTGAACATGGTGAACAGGAGGCTCCAAATATCATGACCAACATTTCGTATTCATCAGGTACTTTGCTTTGGTCGCCATTTATCCATAGAAAACGTTGAGATACTCGATCACTCGGCTGTATGATGATTTGGTGGAACATTTTACGAATATCTGCACTGACGGCAACTTTCCCGCTCTGAAAATTAAAAAGAATTGCGGTCAATGAAGAAATATATTGAGGACCTTTAAGCAAGTTATCGTTTAAAGATGTGCCATTGGCTTTTTCTGCAGCATCAAAAACCAGTATTATTTCCTTCCTCTCTTTATTGGGATTTATTATACCAAAATGTGGTAAATACCACTTTTTACCTGATTGGTAACTATCTGGTAGTTCTACTTTATCTGTTTTCCATAACAGGCCAGTTTGAAAATGATTACCAATACGTTTTGTTGTTTCATGAAGAATTATTTTAGCTCTGATGTCATCATCGCTTTCAATTAAAGGAACAGATCTTACGCCCATATTTTCAATATTAAAAAAGGTTTCAACCATTTTGTCGACCTCTTGTTCTTTTTCAACATGTGCGAAAAGACATGAATGCGGCAGAGGCGACAATGATTTGCATGGCCCAAATATGACCCATCTTAATTCTGTATTACACGCAAAAGGTCCATTTGAATTATCCATATTGAAATTGGATGGCAACCCTAGGCTAGCATGGTATAAACCATGGTAGAATTATCAGGTAGCCTCACTAAAACAGCTGATTATTTTTTTCTCTACCTTAAGGTTTAACTAAGATGTCAAATTTTGTTTATGTATGTGTATATATTGTGTACGTATATATTCTACCGCCAAAAAAACACGCACACACATTTGCTTTTTGACATTTAAGTCGTCGTTTTCCAGCAACAAAATACATTTAGGATTTTGTTGTTGCAGAACTGAGGCTACCTGATGATTGTACCATGGTATAAACCAATTAACAATTTTGGTATGATATTTTTATAAGGCTTTATAAAATGCTGTGAGTATTTCTTAAATATTAGATCAATTTTATTTTCACTCAAGCTCTGCATTGGTAAATTTAAATTGGATACGGCGTATACATTTCTAAGAAGATGACTCTTTTTCTTTTCTACACCACTTATCTTTAAATTAAGAGTCATCGATGGTTATTTTGCTGAACGGCCACCAAACCATTGTATATTAAGTTATTACTTTTCCCGCGTACACCAACGTAATCGGCAATTTCTTTATCCAACATGGTTATAGAGGAGCCATCGTCAAATAAAGCATAAATGTTAATACTGCGTTTTTCGCCGTATAATGTAACAGGTAGTACGCGAAACAACAATTTATTCTTGCTGTTGGAGCAACTTAGAACTTTATGGTTTTATTCACTGGTATCACTTATTTCCGGTTGTACTGGAATGGAGGCAATAGGCGTGTGCTCGAGTAACAATTTGTTATAACTACGTTGGCATGCTTCTACTAGACATAATCTCTTTTTACGGCAATCTAGAGTTGAATGTCCAATATTTAAACACGAAAAACACGCATGAACTTTTTTTACAATGGCCCAACGTTCGTTCACTTTAAGATTCAGACATTTTCGACAGTCATATATTTTATGCTTTTCTTTACACACAGGGCTTTCTGTTGCATGTAGCACTCGGCGTTTTGGTTCATTATTGTTCACGTCTTGTATCGAACATATTAAATTTGCCACTTCACTTAGCCACTCACTAAAATGTTCAATTGTAGGATACGGTTTAATATTATCTGCTATTTTGGCCCATTCCAACTTTTTACTCATGGGGAGTTTTAAAACCAGTTCTTCTAAAAGCGTGGGGTTGGCTATGTGTTGCTCACCGTTGACCGATTTAAGAAACACTGACAAATTTTTTACTTTTGTTGAAAATGACACTAATTTTACTAAATTGTTTTCAATTATAAAAGGTAACTCTTTTACCTTTTTCAGTTGACTTTTAATTAGCTGTTCTGTCCTTCCAAAACGAAATTTTAGTCGGTCAACGACAGCACTGACATTATCAGGGTGGATAAGTAATGACCAGAGAAGACAAAATTGCTTTTTTTGCTGTTTTGCTTTTTTTTTGCTATTTTTACCCATTCTTGCTTATTTGGCTGTTTTTGTTATTATTGTGCTTATTTTGCTTTTTTCCTATTTTTTTGCCGTAAAATAGCTTTTTTTTTACATATTTTTTTTTTTTTTGAGAAAACATGAGAAAAAAAATAATTGACAAATATTTTCTGTGTTAAAACAAAAATATGTTAGTTGTGGACTCAACGTTTTTGGACCAAATTCAATACGATTAATTACAACTAAAATTAAAAAAAATTACATCCCAAAAAAACAACCATGTAACTAATTTGAGTTTAAAATTAAATATACATAAGTAGGCCGGCCGTTGTGAACGAAAAAAATAAAAAAATGCCAAAAGGAAAGTCAAATATGTTATTTTTACTAAAAATGGTAAAATTGTATCCTGAAGTATTAAAAGTTGAAAAAGATTGGCTTTTTTGTAATGTGTGTTCGAGTAAAATTAATAATGAAAAGAAGTGCAATGTGGAGCAACATTTTCGTACAAAAAAACACAAATTAGCTGCTTGCCAAGAAAATCGTCCACAAAAACTTATCACGGAATTTCCTGTTACTTTTACTACCAATACATTTCACGAAGATATATGTAAATTTTTGTTGGAGACCAATATACCAGTAAAAAAAGTAAGCCATAGCAGTTTCAAAAACATCTTTCAAAAGTACGCCAATTTGTCAGTTCCAAGTGAAAGTTCTATTCGAGGTAAATACATACCTCTAATGTACAAGAAAGCTTTGGAAAAAATGCGTGAAAAGGCTAAAGATAAATATATATGGATTTCTGTTGATGAAACAACAGACAACGAACAAAGATATGTGGCAAACTTTATATTTGGTATTTTTGATGATGATGTTGGAAATAAACCTTTTTTATTGAACATGGGTGTTCTCGAAAATGCAAATGGGGCTTCTATTGCAACTTTCTGCAACGATTCATTACAAATTTTATGGCCTGATGGTAAGCGAATATTTGAATCATAATTTTTTTATATTTTTATTATTTAATTTAATATAGGCATTCAATACGACAAAGTATTGCTAATGGTAACGGATGCAGCGTCATATATGTTAAGTGGAACTTTGTCCCTTAGGATAATGTATCCTAAAATGATACATTTGACATGTTTTGCTCATGCACTTCATCGCGTTGCTGACTTCATACGCTTAGAGTTTCAGCATGTAAATAAATTAATCTCTTGTACCAAAGCCGTTTTTGTAAAGGTAATTCTTCAATTACTTAAATTTTCACACATACAAACTAAAATTTTAATTTCCATAGGCTCCTCGTAGAAAGCAGTTATTTTTACAAATGAATCCCAATTTGGCTCTTCCACCGTTCCCATGCCCAACACGTTGGGGTACCTGGATAGAAGCCACAATGTATTACGCAGAACACTTTGATGAAGTAAAGGCTGTTATTTCTAAACTGAATAGTGAAGACTCAGATTCGATCGCGCACGCTAAAGCAATATATAATTTTCCCGGATTAAGTTCCCAACTTGCGTTTATCAAAAATAATTTTTCAATTATTGTGTCTTCTATAAAAAAGCTACAAACAATTGGGTTAGATATTCACGAAAGTGTAAATATTGTTTCTAATGTACGAAAAGCACTTGAGAATCTACATGACAACAAATTTATCAAAAAATTTAATGCAGTATTTAAAAGAAATCCGGGGTTCAAACAAATTTTACAAATAAACCACATTCTTCAAACTGGTGTTAAACCTGATGACGAAATGGT
Source organism: Phyto melanocephala (assembly GCA_941918925.1). Taxonomy (NCBI): domain Eukaryota; kingdom Metazoa; phylum Arthropoda; class Insecta; order Diptera; family Rhinophoridae; genus Phyto; species Phyto melanocephala. Next base: position 43,574,166 of record OW799236.1, read on the forward strand.
AGAAAGCCTCTCATCAAATGAAATTTTAAAATATAAATTTGCTCCAACAACATCCGTTGATGTGGAAAGAAGTTTTTCCTTATACAATTCACTTTTAACAGAGAGACGAAGAAAAATGACGTTTGAAAATATAAAAGCCCACATGATTGTTTATTGTAACTGTTTTGACGAGTCTACAGAAATATAAGAAGTTATAACTGTAATTTTCATATATAAATGTATATATTAAACAAAAAATAAAAATGCTTTTTTTTGCTGCTTTTTTCTTATTTTTTGTGCTTTTTTTTTCTTATTGTTTTTGCTGTAAACACTTTTTTGTGTGCTTTTTTTTGTCTTCTCTGGTAATGACTGGACCATATCCTTAGCATCACCTTTTAGGCACTTTTGCAATCGTTGGTTATTTTCAAAATTAGTATAACCATAGGTGGCTGTTGACTGGCTATATGCCGTATAAAATAATGGCCAGTCTTCGGGTTCACCACTAAGCTCTGGCAAATCCTGTAATTTACGTGGCGTTACATAGTGCCTTTCATTTGGGCTTCCCTCGCGAAGGGGTAGTCATCTTGTCGCGATGCGAGGGCTTAAGTGTAAATTACACTAACTAAGAACTACCCACCCCCTACCTACCAGCGTCTGTTTCTCCTAGTTGGGGCGGCTGGCAGGCAACTTCTCAACCCCCTCTTCACATAGGCTGTTGAGAATGCGTCCGCCTTTTTAAATCGTCGGTCCGCAACCATAAATCCACCAGCGTCTGTTCTCAGAGTGAGCGGCTGTTGGTCTGCGTCTGTCTCCAGTGGGGCGGCAGTTTATAACAAGCCTGGCAGTAGGCATAAAATGCAAACAACCAATCGTCCGTAATGTCGAAAAATCATGCCCTGCGTATCCGGTAAAGGGCTTCATAATCTCCGGATACCCAACTACTGCAGTGTCGGTATCAGGCCGCAGTAAGTTGTTGGCTACTGAAACCTAGACTAGTGGAGTGGAAGCGCCAGGCTCCACTAGCCGACTAGCTACTAGTGCGCTAAAAACATGCCCGATCAAGCCGATAGGCGATCGAAACCCGAGCTTGGTACAGCGTGGTTCTTCGAAACCAGGTACCTCTAAGGCTCCTAAGGTCCGGATAGGACTAGTTCCTGTCAAAACACCAGCTTCAGGTGCCGGTGAGGTGGCTAAGACTCAGTCTGCCACTAAACCTGGATCCCTTGTGCCAAACATTGTGCAGAAGGATCATGCGAAGAATGATTCGATGATCCCTGTAGCACCATCCTCGACCTCCACGGCTCCCAAAATAGATTCCCCAAGGCACAGAAAACAATCCAAAAGGGCCTTCACTACTAAGCGTTCCGCTTATAAAATAATAAGTCGGTTTGATGAAAAAACTGACGAGCTCACGGAGCAAGAGAAAAACTCTCTCCGGTGGGCAAAACCCCTCATTGAAGGGTTAAAAAGTGATCGACCTAATGCAGGTGTAGGCAGTCCTAAACGGACGGCATCCTCTGCAGCGCCTAAACGGCAACGGTCAGAGGAGGACACTCTTCCAGGAACAAAACGTTCCAAACACATGCCTCCACGGCCACAACCAAGATGCTACAAGGAGGTGGCTAAGGACCACCTTATTTGGGCGATCATTGACCGCAACTCCAGCGATGGCAACATTTCCTCCGGCAACTGGAAATTGGTTGCCATGGCTCTCAATGGGGTGTTCTTGTAAGTTGTTCGGGACAACCCGGGACCACCACCCCAGTGCGAAGATGCTGGCTGGTACCAAGGCCACATCAAACTCATAGCCTGTACAGACGAGCGTTCAGCGCAGCTGTACAAGACCGCCATAGAGTCCCTCGGGAAAGTATGGTCTGGCGCGAAGCTCGAGGCAATACCTCTCGCCGATGTTCCACAAAGGCCGAGATCTATTGCCAAGATTCCCGCAATACCATCCGACCCAAAGGAGATTCTGGAGATTATGCAGGTCAGTAATCCTCAGCTACCCACGAAGGACTAGAAAATAGCCAAGGTTACTGAAGCTGTAGAAGGCTCCAGGAAGGCCACTGTTATAATAAACAGTGACTCCCTGTCTCCACTTCGAAAGACTCAGGGAAAGATATACTATGGTTTTGGTACTATCTTTCTCCGGGTCTATAAGGGTGACGACAAGGAGAAGCCTCAAGCTCCGGAGAGTAAGGACTCTTCTAAGGATCTCTCCATGAGCTGTGACGATGAATCTGCTCTTTCATCGGACATTGATGACACCCAATCGGTCTCAGGACTAGTGGGGGAATTCTTTGATAAGATGGAGGTGGCAGAAGATGTAGACGCCCTTCTAGAATCTGACGACGGTTCAGAGGACGCCGATGTCACAGTCGTCCACAGCGATCAGCTACATTGAAGGTTACTCAAATTAACCTTCATCACTCAAAAGCGGCGTCAGCTGCCCTACTCCTCCGACTGTCTTCAGGCACGGATGATCTTATATGTCTCCAAGAACCATTGTTGTACAAAGACAGGGTTTGCGGACTAAACAAGGATGGCTACTACATTCTGTATGCAGCCGCACTAGGTAGGACCAGATCTTGCATTATGGCCAAAAACAATCTTAAAGCTTTTGTTCTATCCGACTTCAGTTATAAGGACACCTGTACTATAGCCATCGAGAACAAGAGGCGAATAGTCTGGCTAATGTGCTGTTATATGGCGCACGATCATGGAGGGGACCCACTTAACTCCATCACTAGGAAGGCGATGTCTTGCGCGAACAAAAGGAACATCCCTCTCATAATCTGCGCGGATGCCAACGCGCACCATACCGTCTGGGGTAGCTCGGATACCAACCAAAGGGGTGAGTCACTCCTCGAATTTATAATTGAAAATAAACTAACGGTAGTTAATAGGGGTAATGAACCCACCTTTGTAGCTACTAATAGAAGGGAGGTTTTGGATGTTACTCTTATTAGCGATAGGTATGTGAATTTGATAGGAAATTGGAGGGTGTCGAAGGACTGCTCTTTTTCCGATCACCTATATATTGATTTCGATTTGTTTATCGAAGTGGATTCTGAGAGCCATTTCTTAAATAGGAGAAGGACAAACTGGTCTGTTTATGCTGAGGTGCTGAATAGAAAGCTCTCTTCATTCTCCAGACTCCATTGACGATAAGTCCACTCTGGACTCCGTAACTGAGTTCTTGAGTAATGTAATGGCTGAGGCAACCAATAACTCCTGTAGGAAAACTACTAGGAAAGGTAAGGCCAAGCCCACTTGGTGGAATGCCGAAATTGCGGAAAGGCGCAACGAATGCAGGAAACTATTCAATGAGGCTAAAAGGAGTGGATATTGGGCCACATATAAATCCTCCCTAAATGGCAAGAGGCAATCCTGGAGAAAATTCTGCAGTGAGGTGGAAAATTCTTCGGAGACAACTCGGCTACGAAAGATTCTATCATCGAATCCAACAATACCATCATACATACAGAGGGCGGATGGTTCGTGGACCACCAGCAGCAAAGAAACGCTGGAGGTTCTCATGGAGACACATTTCCCAGGCTGTCTAGAGCAGGACTCTCCTCCTGCTGTTGACCACACGGATACATATGACATATCGAATCTACCGATCACTGAGCATCGCATAAGATGGGCAGTTGGAAGTTTCCATCCCTTCAAGTCTCCAGGTCCTGATGGCGTAATTCCAGCGGATCTACAGGAGAACATCGATATTTTAATGCCATGGCTTCTGGTGATATTCAAGGCATGCTTGCATTTATCCCATGTCCCATCAAGGTGGACATCCTATAAGATACTGGAATGGAGGCAATAGGCGTGTGCTCGAGTAACAATTTGTTATAACTACGTTGGCATGCTTCTACTAGACTTAATCTCTTTGTACGGCAATCTAGAGTTGAATGTTCAATATTTAAACACGAAAAACACGCATGAACTTTTTTTACAATGGCCCAACGTTCGTTCACTTTAAGATTCAGACATATATTTTATGCTTTTCTTTACACACAGGGCTTTCTGTTGCATGTAGCACTCGGCGTTTTGGTTCATTATTGTTCACGTCTTGTATCGAACATATTAAATTTGCCACTTCACTTAGCCACTCACTAAAATGTTTAATTGTAGGATACGGTTTAATATTATCTGCTATTTTGGCCCATTCCAACTTTTTACTCATGGGGAGTTTTAAAACCAGTTCTTCTAAAAGCGTGGGGTTGGCTATGTGTTGCTCACCGTTGACCGATTTAAGAAACACTAACAAATTTTTTACTTTTGTTGAAAATGACACTAATTTTACTAAATTGTTTTCAATTATAAAAGGTAACTCTTTTACCTTTTTCAGTTGACTTTTAGTTAGCTGTTCTGGCCTTCCAAAACGAAATTTTAGTCGGTCAACGACAGCACTGACATTATCAGGGTGGATAAGTAATGACTGGACCATATCCTTAGCATCACCTTTTAGGCACTTTTGCAATCGTTGGTTATTTTCAAAATTAGTATAACCATAGGTGGCTGTTGACTGGCTATATGCCGTATAAAATAATGGCCAGTCTTCGGGTTCACCACTAAGCTCTGGCAAATCCTGTAATTTACGTGGCGTTACATAGTGCCTTTCATTTGGGCTTCCCTCGCGAAGGGGTAGTCATCTTGTCGCGATGCGAGGGCTTGAGTGTAAATTACACTAACTAAGAACTACCCACCCCCTACCTACCAGCGTCTGTTTCTCCTAGTTGGGGCGGCTGGCAGGCAACTTCTCAACCCCCTCTTCACATAGGCTGTTGAGAATGCGTCCGCCTTTTTAAATCGTCGGTCCGCAACCATAAATCCACCAGCGTCTGTTCTCAGAGTGAGCGGCTGTGTCACAGTCGTCCACAGCGATCAGCTACATTGAAGGTTACTCAAATTAACCTTCATCACTCAAAAGCGGCGTCAGCTGCCCTACTCCTCCGACTGTCTTCAGGCACGGAGGATCTTATATGTCTCCAAGAACCATTGTTGTACAAAGACAGGGTTTGCGGACTAAACAAGGATGGCTACTACATTCTGTATGCAGTCGCACTAGGTAGGACCAGATCTTGCATTATGGCCAAAAACAATCTTAAAGCTTTTGTTCTATCCGACTTCAGTTATAAGGACACCTGTACTATAGCCATCGAGAACAAGAGGCGAATAGTCTGGCTAATGTGCTGTTATATGGCGCACGATCATGGAGGGGACCCACCTAACTCCATCACTAGGAAGGCGATGTCTTGCGCGAACAAAAGGAACATCCCTCTCATAATCTGCGCGGATGCCAACGCGCACCATACCGTCTGGGGTAGCTCGGATACCAACCAAAGGGGTGAGTCACTCCTCGAATTTATAATTGAAAATAAACTAACGGTAGTTAATAGGGGTAATGAACCCACCTTTGTAGCTACTAATAGAAGGGAGGTTTTGGATGTTACTCTTATTAGCGATAGGTATGTGAATTTGATAGGAAATTGGAGGGTGTCGAAGGACTGCTCTTTTTCCGATCACCTATATATTGATTTCGATTTGTTTATCGAAGTGGATTCTGAGAGCCATTTCTTAAATAGGAGAAGGACAAACTGGTCTGTTTATGCTGAGGTGCTGAATAGAAAGCTCTCTTCATTCTCCAGACTCCATTGACGATAAGTCCACTCTGGACTCCGTAACTGAGTTCTTGAGTAATGTAATGGCTGAGGCAACCAATAACTCCTGTAGGAAAACTACTAGGAAAGGTAAGGCCAAGCCCACTTGGTGGAATGCCGAAATTGCGGAAAGGCGCAACGAATGCAGGAAACTATTCAATGAGGCTAAAAGGAGTGGATATTGGGCCACATATAAATCCTCCCTAAATGGCAAGAGGCAATCCTGGAGAAAATTCTGCAGTGAGGTGGAAAATTCTTCGGAGACAACTCGGCTACGAAAGATTCTATCATCGAATCCAACAATACCATCATACATACAGAGGGCGGATGGTTCGTGGACCACCAGCAGCAAAGAAACGCTGGAGGTTCTCATGGAGACACATTTCCCAGGCTGTCTAGAGCAGGACTCTCCTCCTGCTGTTGACCACACGGATACATATGACATATCGAATCTACCGATCACTGAGCATCGCATAAGATGGGCAGTTGGAAGTTTCCATCCCTTCAAGTCTCCAGGTCCTGATGGCGTAATTCCAGCGGATCTACAGGAGAACATCGATATTTTAATGCCATGGCTTCTGGTGACATTCAAGGCATGCTTGCATTTATCCCATGTCCCATCAAGGTGGACATCCTATAAGATACTGGAATGGAGGCAATAGGCGTGTGCTCGAGTAACAATTTGTTATAACTACGTTGGCATGCTTCTACTAGACTTAATCTCTTTGTACGGCAATCTAGAGTTGAATGTTCAATATTTAAACACGAAAAACACGCATGAACTTTTTTTACAATGGCCCAACGTTCATTCACTTTAAGATTCAGACATATATTTTATGCTTTTCTTTACACACAGGGCTTTCTGTTGCATGTAGCACTCGGCGTTTTGGTTCATTATTGTTCACGTCTTGTATCGAACATATTAAATTTGCCACTTCACTTAGCCACTCACTAAAATGTTTAATTGTAGGATACGGTTTAATATTATCTGCTATTTTGGCCCATTCCAACTTTTTACTCATGGGGAGTTTTAAAACCAGTTCTTCTAAAAGCGTGGGGTTGGCTATGTGTTGCTCACCGTTGACCGATTTAAGAAACACTAACAAATTTTTTACTTTTGTTGAAAATGACACTAATTTTACTAAATTGTTTTCAATTATAAAAGGTAACTCTTTTACCTTTTTCAGTTGACTTTTAGTTAGCTGTTCTGGCCTTCCAAAACGAAATTTTAGTCGGTCAACGACAGCACTGACATTATCAGGGTGGATAAGTAATGACTGGACCATATCCTTAGCATCACCTTTTAGGCACTTTTGCAATCGTTGGTTATTTTCAAAATTAGTATAACCATAGGTGGCTGTTGACTGGCTATATGCCGTATAAAATAATGGCCAGTCTTCGGGTTCACCACTAAGCTCTGGCAAATCCTGTAATTTACGTGGCGTTACATAGTGCCTTTCATTTGGGCTTCCCTCGCGAAGGGGTAGTCATCTTGTCGCGATGCGAGGGCTTGAGTGTAAATTACACTAACTAAGAACTACCCACCCCCTACCTACCAGCGTCTGTTTCTCCTAGTTGGGGCGGCTGGCAGGCAACTTCTCAACCCCCTCTTCACATAGGCTGTTGAGAATGCGTCCGCCTTTTTAAATCGTCGGTCCGCAACCATAAATCCACCAGCGTCTGTTCTCAGAGTGAGCGGCTGTGTCACAGTCGTCCACAGCGATCAGCTACATTGAAGGTTACTCAAATTAACCTTCATCACTCAAAAGCGGCGTCAGCTGCCCTACTCCTCCGACTGTCTTCAGGCACGGAGGATCTTACATGTCTCCAAGAACCATTGTTGTACAAAGACAGGGTTTGCGGACTAAACAAGGATGGCTACTACATTCTGTATGCAGTCGCACTAGGTAGGACCAGATCTTGCATTATGGCCAAAAACAATCTTAAAGCTTTTGTTCTATCCGACTTCAGTTATAAGGACACCTGTACTATAGCCATCGAGAACAAGAGGCGAATAGTCTGGCTAATGTGCTGTTATATGGCGCACGATCATGGAGGGGACCCACCTAACTCCATCACTAGGAAGGCGATGTCTTGCGCGAACAAAAGGAACATCCCTCTCATAATCTGCGCGGATGCCAACGCGCACCATACCGTCTGGGGTAGCTCGGATACCAACCAAAGGGGTGAGTCACTCCTCGAATTTATAATTGAAAATAAACTAACGGTAGTTAATAGGGGTAATGAACCCACCTTTGTAGTTACTAATAGAAGGGAGGTTTTGGATGGTACTCTTATTAGCGATAGGTATGTGAATTTGATAAGAAATTGGAGGGTGTCGAAGGACTGCTCTTTTTCCGATCACCTATATATTGATTTCGATTTGTTTATCGAAGTGGATTCTGAGAGCCATTTCTTAAATAGGAGAAGGACAAACTGGTCTGTTTATGCTGAGGTGCTGAATAGAAAGCTCTCTTCATTCTCCAGACTCCATTGACGATAAGTCCACTCTGGACTCCGTAACTGAGTTCTTGAGTAATGTAATGGCTGAGGCAACCAATAACTCCTGCAGAAAAACTACTAGAAAAGGTAAGGCCAAGCCCACTTGGTGGAATGCCGAAATTGCGGAAAGGCGCAACGAATGCAGGAAACTATTCAATGAGGCTAAAAGGAGTGGATATTGGGCCACATATAAATCCTCCCTAAATGGCAAGAGGCAATCCTGGAGAAAATTCTGCAGTGAGGTGGAAAATTCTTCGGAGACAACTCGGCTACGAAAGATTCTATCATCGAATCCAACAATACCATCATACATACAGAGGGCGGATGGTTCGTGGACCACCAGCAGCAAAGAAACGCTGGAGGTTCTCATGGAGACACATTTCCCAGGCTGTCTAGAGCAGGACTCTCCTCCTGCTGTTGACCACACGGATGCATATGACATATCGAATCTACCGATCACTGAGCATCGCATAAGATGGGCAGTTGGAAGTTTCCATCCCTTCAAGTCTCCAGGTCCTGATGGCGTAATTCCAGCGGATCTACAGGAGAACATCGATATTTTAATGCCATGGCTTCTGGTGATATTCAAGGCATGCTTGCATTTATCCCATGTCCCATCAAGGTGGACATCCTATAAGATTATTTTCATACCCAAGGGAAGTAAGGCCTCGCATACAAGGGCCGGAGACTTCAGGCCAATAAGTCTCTCCTTCTTCCTTCTTAAGACTCTGGAGAGGATTATTGATGTTTATATCAGATCGTCTCTAGGACCAGATGCACTATCGGGGGCACAGCATGCCTATAGGAAGGGCAAATCTACGGAAACGGCGCTACACGCGCTGGTTGGTCATATTGAAAAATCTCTGAACTGCAGGGACTACACCTTGGTCGCCTTCCTTGATATTGAGGGCGCCTTCAACAATGTCAAACCGGATTCGGTTCTGAACGCCTTGAGACAACTGGACATAGATCATGCGGTCACCGGTTTTGTGGGAAAACTACTGAAATATAGGCACATAGAATCAACTCTGGGCGCTTCTAGCATCTCGCAAGGTGGCGTACTTTCTCCACTACCATGGAACATCAACATTAATATCCTGCTTAGGGCCATGGAGAATACATCCTGCATGACTGTTGCTTATGCGGATGATGTGGCTATAGCAGCTACGGGCAAAGATCCTGGACTGCTCTCGGAGCTCTTGGAATCTGCGCTAACGTTAAAACTTAGATGGTGCCAGGGATGGAACTGGTACTGTTCACAAGGAGGTACAAAATACCGACCTTTGCTACGCCTAGGATAGACGGAGTGGCACTAGCACTATCCGATAATGCCAAATATTTGGGTCTCGTATTGGACAGCAAACTAAACTGGAACCTGAATACAAAATCTAGGACCACTAAAGCGGCAACTGTATTACACTGCTGCAAGAGGGCAATTGGCCTTAATTGGGGTATTAACCCCAGGAACTTATACTGGCTATACGATTCTGTCTTCAAACCAATTCTTTATTACGGAGCGGCAGTCTGGTGGGTGGCGCTGGAGAAGAGAATCCACCAGGACAGTTTCGGACGTATTATGAGAATGGCTGCGATTATGATAACAGGTGCTCTTAGGACCACACCATCTAAGGCACTGTTCACTATTTTAAACTTGTTACCACCAGACATCATGGCTAGGCAGATGGCTGCGGACACCGCACTGAGGCTGAATGTCACAAGGGCATGGAAGTATGTGAATTATGGACATGCAAGAATTTTGGGTATGATCAATATTGCTTCTCCTATTGATTACAAGATACCTGAACCAGTATTCGATCCGGGTTTCGTGACGAATATACCGGATAGATCTGAATACGACAACGGCCTCCGACCTCCGGAGAATGCCATCCAGATATTTACTGACGGATCGAAATCACATGCTGGAGCTGAATGTGGTATCTTTTCGATCCAGTTGGGTTTGGGATTGTCCCTTAGGCTACCGCATTACTGTAGCGCGATACAGGCCGAACTAATGGCTATTAGGACAGCCGCGGAACAGATTCAGTATAATGAAATATCTGGCAGGCATATTTATATATTTACTGACAGCAAGGCGGCTATTAGGTCCCTTGAGAGTGTGTACAGCACATCGAAAATTGCCCAGGAATGCCGGGTGTCTCTTGAGGAGATAGCGAGACATTCGACGGTTACCCTTGTGTGGGTTCCAGGACATGGGGATATTGATGGTAATAATAGAGCTGATGCACTTGCAAAAGCCGGTACCACCTTAGATTCGGTTGAATCCAGTTATGCTTTGGGTATTCCCTTATCGAAGGGTAAGCAGCTAATCTCGCATCAATTCTATTTGGATGCCAAGGAAAGATGGGTGAGAGAACCCACTTCTTTGGAAACCAGAAAGATCTGGCCTGACGTGGATGTGCATAGGAAGCAATATGCAGTGAATATGCCCCGAATCCACCTTAAGAACCTCATAGCGGTCATTACCGGACACTGGCCTATAGGTACACATGCGAAAAGGCTGAATATCCCTTACAACGACTTCTGCAGAAGTTGCGATAACGAGGAAGAGGAGGAGACGACTGAACATCTTCTCTGCAATTGTCCTGCATTCGGGGACCTGAGACGCCAGATTCTAGGTCAACGAATATTTGTAAGTAAAACTTGTCTTTCCGCAGTTGAACTGGGAAAGATCCATACCTTCGTAAACAGTAAACAGTAGATCGGTATTGAAAATCAGAAACATCGGTACATAAACAACTGAGATATGAGCAAAAACCCACGACCACCTCGATTTTTTTTTCACAAAAACAACATTACAACAACAACATACATACATACAAACGTGTATACTGGTTAGAGAAAACGTGGCATCGAATCCCAGCTGAGCCAAAAAAAAATTTTTTTTATTGTTTTTATATTTTTTTTTATTTTTTTTTTATTTATATTTTTATTATTATTTTTTTTTAATTTTTTTTTTTTTTAATATTTTTTTTTTATTTTTTTTGTTTTGTATTTATTATATATATTTTAATTATTTAAAAAAATTTTTTTTTTTTTAATTTTTTTTTTTTAATTTTTTTTTTTTTATTTTTTTTTAAAAAATTTTTTTTTTAATTTTTTTTAACATACATACGTAAATTTATAATTTTACAATGGGATGTTTTTATATATGTATGTTTTTTATATGTATCATATGGAATGGTGATACAAACTACTGTTATTGCATGACTACACGTTGTGAAGGGTATATAAGATTCGGCACGGCCGAATATAGCGCTCTTACTTGTTTTATATTAAAATATATGAAAACAACTTAACCTCAATTTGTTTTAATGGCTGCTGGCTGGCGGTTGTTATATTTTACAGGAAACACACACACACTGAACATAAAGGCACACTTATGGCTCGCAACAAAAAACCAATTTGCGAAATAAAAATATTGCGAACCGCAATGAAGATAGGAGGTTTGCGTTGAACAATGACAAACACAATTTGTTAATGCTTGTAATATTGATGTTTATTTCTAAAAAGACACACTTAAGTATAAAAAGTAATATAAATTTATAAGAAATACTTACCGCAGTTTTGTACCTCCTTCTTCGACAAAAGACAGAATATTATGTATAAGCATTTACTTATCTTGTAATTAGTAAGGAAAAATAATATCAAAGAAGAAGACAAAAGCGCGGCTTACAATACAAATGTCATATAATCAACCACAATAAACAATGTAAAATAACAACTAAATAAACAAATAAACCGCTGTTCAAGGGCAATATTAGAATTAGTCATTCTGTAACAACTATTACTAATATTTAATCTATTTAATTTTCATTTTGTTAAATATTTAAATATTTTAAGAGTTCTAGCAATACGCTTTGGCCTTGTATTGTAAATCAATACATAAATAAAGTTAGTTAAGTTTGTTTTATGTATACCATTGTGATCGAATGGTTATTTTTTGGCCAGTTTTAACGGGGTTTTTCAGTTTTGTCGAAGCCAAATATTTTTAATCTTACATACAGAGGGCGGATGGTTCTTGGACCATCAGTAGCAAGGAAACGCTGGAGGTTCTCATAGAAAAACATTTCCCAGGCTGTCTAGAGCAGGACTCTCCTCCTGCTGTTGACCACACGGATGCATATGACATATCGAATCTACCGATCACTGAGCATCGCATAAGATGGGCAGTTGGAAGCTTCCATCCCTTCAAGTCTCAAGGTCCTGATGGTATAATTCCAGCGGATCTACAGGAGAACATCGATATTTTAATGGCATGGCTTCTGGTGATATTCAAGGCATGTTTGCATTTATCCCATGTCCCATCGAGGTGGACATCCTATAAGATTATTTTCATACCCAAGGGAAGTAAGGCCTCGCATACAAGGGCCGGAGACTTCAGGCCAATAAGTCACTCCTTCTTCCTTCTTAAGACTCTGGAGAGGATTATTGATGTTTATATCAGATCGTCTCTAGGACCAGATGCACTATCGGGGGCACATCATGCCTATACGAAGGGCAAATCTACGGAAACGACGCTACTCTCGCTGGTTGGCCATATTGAAAAATCTCTGAACTACAGGGACTACACCTTGGTCGTCTTCCTTGATATTGAGGGCGCCTTCAACAATGTCAAACCGGATTTGGTTTTGAACGCCTTGGGACAACTGGACATAGATCCTGCGGTCACCGGTTTTGTAGGAAAACTACTGAAATATAGGCTCATAGAGTAAGCTTTGGGCGCCTCTAGCATCTCCAAGGTGGCTGTAAATGGCACACCGCAAGGTGACGTACTTTCTCCACTACTATGGAACATCAACATTAATATCCTGCCTAGGGCCATGGAGAATACATCCTGCATGACTGTTGCTTATGCGGATGATGTGGCTGTAGCAGCTACGGGCAAAGATCCTGGACTGCTCTCGGAGCTCTTTGAATCTGCGCTGACGTTAATACTAAGATGGTGCCAGGGATGTGGGTTGGGAGTCAATCCTGCTAGACGAAACTGGTACTGTTAACAAGGAGGTACAAAATACCGACCTTTGCTACGCCTAGGATAGATGGAGCGGCACTAGCGCTATCCGATAATGCCAAATATCTGGGTCTCATATTGGACAGCAAACTAAACTAGAACCTGAACACAAAGTCTAGGACCACTAAAGCGGCAACTCTATTATACTGCTGCAAGAGGGCAATTGGCCTTAATTGGGGTATTAACCCCAGGAACTTATACTGGCTATACGATTCTGCCGTCAGACCAATTCTTTATTACGGAGCGGCAGTCTGGTGGGTGGCGCTGGAGAAGAGAATCCACCAGGACAGATTCGAACGTATTATGAGAATGGCTGCGATTATGATAACAGGTGCTCTTAGGACCACACCATCTAAGGCACTGTTCACTATTTTGAACTGGTTACCACCAGGCATCCTGGCTAAGCAGATGGCTTAGATCGGTTGAATCCAGTTGTGCTTTGGGTATTCCCTTATCGAAGGGTAAGCAGCTAATCTCGCATCGATTCTATTTGGATTCCAAGGAAAGATGGGTGAGAGAACCCACTTGTTTGGAAACCAGAAAAATTTGGCCTGACATGGATATGCATAGGATGCAATATGCAGTGAATATGCCTTGAATCCACCTTAGGAATGTCATAGCGGTCATTAGCGGACACTGGCCTATAGGTACACATGCGAAAAGGCTGAATATCCCTTACAACGACTTCTGCGATAACGAGGAAGAGGAGAAGACGACTGAACATCTTCTCTGTAATTGTCCTGCATTCGGGGACCTGAGACACCAGATTCTAGATCTGTGAATACTTGTAAGTAAAACTTGTCTTTCCGCAGTTGATCTTAGAAAGATCAACACCTTTGTAAAGAGGACAGGATGGCTGAGGAACGACGGCCAGAGGACATAGACAAACGGGCGATGGTGCCTACGGTGTCACAACGGGACCCTCGGAGGACCCAAGTGAGCTGTGCCTTCGGATGGCTGCCGGATCTAACCTAACCTATTTCGAATATCGAAAAACCCGGTTATTTTGGTACGATTAAGTCGGTTGTTATAAGCAGTACTATTAAATATATTTACACACTAAAATGCCTTTCATTTGAATAATTGTCATAAGTGATCTGAAAGCTAAAAAATATTACTTGGTGCTTTATATTCTACTAGCCAAGCACGGCGTGCGTTGCTACGACCCTAATGAATAAAAATGCATTCTGATTTTTAATTAAATATATTAAAAATAATAGTTTGTTGTAATGCCAGTGGGTATGCAATATTTTTTGTTTTTCCATTTGCTGTAAAAATTAATAAATTTGTTTGTGTTCCCACTCTGAAGCATGCAACGTACAGCTGGCCATGTGAAAAGTATGGATTTTCCAAATTCAATCCTGCAGCACGCAGAGATTGTCCTTATGCTTTGTTGATAGTACTATGTGTGCAAAGTTTCAGAAAAGTCGGTCCAGTGCAAGTCAAACAATATTATAACTTTTTTATGGGTGTGTCCCTGCCCATTTTTCTAATCACGAAATTATATAGTCATGTGTGCAAAGTCTTAAAAAAATCTATATCGTTCAAGTAGCTAAACTTATATTTTATGGGAGTGGAACTGCCCACTTTTATAATCACGAAATTGTAAAATCATAAGATATCAGTATGTGTGAAAAGTTTCAGAAAAATCGGTCAAGTGCAAGTAGCTATATATGATAACTTATTTTTTATGCGCGTAACCCCGGCCACTTTTTACCACCCATAAACACTTCCTAGAATGTGTACAATAACTTGCTAAAGCTTAAGTCCGATCGGTTTTACGGTTTCGGAGTCTATAGCTAATACACACACAGACAGAGTTTCACGTTTATATATATATTAGAAAAGCCTGGCGCGCGTTGCTACGCCCCTTAATGGATAAAAATGAATTTTGAATTTAAATTGCATATCAAGTGCAAAAAGCTAAAAATTATAACTTTTTTTAATAAGCGTGGCATTACCCACTTTTCTAATTATGAAACTGTATAGTTATGACAGCTCAATAAGTGTGCAACGTTTCAGAAAAATCGGCTAAAAATTAAATTTTTTTTTATGGGCGTGACACTGCCCACTTTTCCAATCAGGAAATTGTATAGTCATGAACTCAATATGTGTGCAAAGTTTCACAATAATCGGTCCAGAGCAAGTACATCAAAATTATAACTTTTTTTATGGGCGTCGCCCTGCCCACTTTTCTAATCACGAAATTATATAGTCATGACAACTCAATATGTGTGCAAAGTTTCAGAAAAATCGATCTAGTGCATGTAGCTAAAAATGATAACTTATTTCTTATGGGCGTGGCACTGCCCACTTTTCCAATCAAGAAATTGTATAGTCATGACAACTTAATATGTGTGCAAAGTTTCACAATAATCGGTCTAGAGCAAGTACATCAAAATTATAACTCTTTTTATGGGCGTCGTCCTGCCCACTTTTCTAATCACGAAATTATATAGTCATGACAACTCAATATGTGTGCAAAGTTTCACAAGTGCAAGTACCTCAAAATTAAAACTTTTTATGGGCGTGGCCCCGCCCACTTTTCTAATCACAAAATTATTAAGTCATGAGAGCTCGTGTGCAAAGTTTCAGAAAAATCGGTCATGTGCAAGTAGCTTAAAATGATAACTAATTTTTTATGGGCGTGGCCCCGCCCACTTTTTCCACCTATAAACACTCCCTGGTATGTGTACAACAACTTACCAAAGTTTGAGCCCGATCGGTTTTACAGTTTCGGAGTCTGTAGCTAACACACACACAGAGTTTCACTTTTTTATATATAGATAAGTCCAACATATATACTAAGTGAAAGGTCATTTTCAAGCTTCATAAAAATAAAAGAAAATAAGAAAAAAAAATAATTAAACATACTTTACTTTAAAACCAAGGCATATTAATTCACCAGGTAACCGCAGTTCAAAAATAAAACTTTTGTTTATATTTGTATACCCTTCACACAGTGAAAAAGGGTATATATAGGTTTGTCATTACGTGTAAAGTTTCTACAATTTTCATTTCCGACCCCATAAAGAATATAGTTTTTTAAAGCTTGTGAATAGGGGAGTCGATTAAGCTCTGTCCGTGTGTATGTTGAAATCAACTTTTTAAGCCCCCCGACATCGCCTGGACCCGCGTGATGTATTTAAATATCAGAAATATTCGGGAGCAGATCGATATTGAAAATCAGAAACATCGGTATATAAACAACTAAGATATGATATGAGCAAAACACCACGACCACCTCGTTTTTTTTCACAACAACAACATACGACACATACATACAAACGTGGCATAGTGGTTAGAATCCCATCGAATCCCAGCTGAGCCGAAAAAAATTTTTTTTTAATATATATATTATTTATATTTTAATTATTTTTTTCAATTTTTTTTTTAAATTTATAATTTAACAATCGGATGTTTTTATATTAGTATGTTTTTTATATGTACGTATTTTATATTATTGAGATGAGTGGTGATACAAATAATTGTTATTACATGACTACACGTTGTGAAGGGTATATAAGATTCGGCACGGCCGAATATAGCACTCTTGTTTTTTTAATATTAAGTTTGACATTTAAAATAAATGAGAGAAATGCTCTTTATAGAGGGTGTTTTTTTAAGCCCGATAAAACTTGAAATTGTAAAAAATTACACAAAAAATTAAATTGTAATCAAAATTTTTTTTTTATTCGAAAGAAATATGTTGCGGATTCATCGCAAAAGGTTGTGCGATTCAACAGACTCTTTTGAAATGCCGGAGAATTGATTTAAGGAACTATATCGCTTAAGCAGATCATCAGCAATGGTTCTGCTTGAAGGCACCTTTTATGAGAAAAGGTGTAAGGAATACAAATTTGCCTTCACTTTCCAAGACATTGGTAACATTGTTTCCTTTTGATGATAAACATAATGATGATGGTGGTGTATTAATGATTTTTGTTTAGGACACACGACATACAAATTAAACAATTTGGTTCAACAATAAACACTTTTTGTAAATATTTAAGGTCTAAATAAAAAAGGAATAAAAAAATTAAAAAAATTATTTCGAAATTGAAATAAAAAAAAAATAAATGAAAAGAATTTAGCAATTTTATTTAGTTAGTTAGTTTTTTTAAACTTTAAATGACTGATGATTGAAAAAATATAATCAATATAAAATAAAATCTATCTTTTTTAGAAATATAAAAACTTTTGTAAATTAAACAAAGATAGTTACCATAAATTATTTCCCGTAGTAAGAAAATTTATAACCTCAAATTTAAAGTAATTAATTTTTCATTTCCTAATTTCTTTCTTTTACATACATAAAAGTTTAAAGCACAAATAAAAACATTATTTCAATTACAAAATATTTTATAGAAGGTTCGATAGTTTAAACTCGATATCTAATTCTCCTTTTTGTTGCTTTGAAACCCGCATATTTTTCTTAACGATAACAAATTTATAATATTAATACATATGTACATATGTATGCATTAATAATAAAAAAAAACATTTAAACTACATTTTCTTTGTTTTTGTCACTGATTTTTTACTTTTTATATTTTTTGGCTCAAAGTTTTTGCAATCTCGCGGTCTTTTTGTTTGTGACTTATTTTGACAGTTCAAAGTGAGAAGTTCTCGCCTGAAAACTTTACAGAAACACTTTTTTTATGGCTTACGAGTATTTTTCTTACGTGACAGGTATTTCTCGCATGAATAGTTACAGAAACAGTACAGTGAGAAAAAACAGCTGTTTGTTTCGATTTGTTGTATTTCTGTACCAATTTACATGTTTCAAGTGAAAAGTTTCTCGTAGCGAGAGTTACAGAACATGGGCACAGCTGACTAATATGCCTTGCTTTAAAACATTAAAATGCTTTTTGTTCCTAAGCGATTTTTTCAAAAGAAGCAACTAAGAAGACAACGTTTTGAATTATTAATATTATGTGAATTTTGCACAAAATCGAGCGGTTAACGTGTAAAATTGGTAACTCAGTATCTCTGGGCTTAATAAAGATATAAAAAAAAAATTCAGAAAGGACCAAATAGCCTGTTAACAAGTATGAGCACTATATTCGGCTGTGCCGAATCTTTTATACCCACCACCAATTTTCCGTACTTTAATAGCTAGGGTTCTTTTCTCGCAATTTTTTGTTTCCCGGGAATTCGAGATTTATTTTTTTATATCCCGGGATCCCGCCGCAAAACATCTACATATAAAGTAAATAAAATAGTTTATATTGTAAAAGAAACACTTCAAAACTATAAAAATTAATAAACTTGAATTTAAAATATAAATTGAGTAAAAATATTTTTTTTTTTTACAAAATATTATTTTCTAGATACGAGATCAAATATGAACACAAAAAGAAAAATACAGGTACTCCAGCTATGAGATCAAAAATAAAATCATTAGAATTCAATTTTAATATATGTAAACAATATAAACATCTGCTTTCGAATCGTACCCACCTTTTTTATTTCCCGGGATCCCGAAAAATAGTCTCGGGAAATCGGGAAGATTAAATAACTCAAATTCTCGGGAAATAACCCTATTTATAGCACAAAATATATTTGTTTGTTCTTTTACAGTAATCGCAATGGAATAATCTATACTAAAATATGTATCATTTTTTTTTTTTTGTATAACTTCGATGTGCTTGTAAAATTAAATGAAAGTGGGCGTTAAAGTAGGCGTTGTCGAAGATGTTTCTACTAATGAATGCAACTTAGATTTTTATTATTCCAAAATCTTTATTCATAGAGCAATTATTTGAATTTGAGGTAAAACGTTATATGGGAGGTGGGCGTAAAAGTGGGCGTGTCATATTTATTTTCCGTTAGAACAAAGTATTTGACCAAAAAGCAACGCCTGAAAAATTTCAGAGTCATATATCCAATTTTGTTGGTTTTATGACGTTTTTGTATTTATATATACCCAAAAATACACAGTGCGGTATAAATTTTCGTACATTTTGATCTATAACTTCTTTTCTAAAAAAATATTGCTTTTACTCAGGAAATATATATTGAAAGTTTCATGACTCGTACGTTTATTGGTTTGGACACAATTGCATTTTTTTCGATGTTCGTAACACTCTTGCATTACGAGCTATAACTCTCTTCCTAATATTTTGATTTAGCACATTTGCAATACCAAAAAAACCTTGTGTATAAGAAAGATTCTGGCAAAATTTTAGCCTTCTCGGTGCGACCTCTATCGTGCTTTCAACAGACGGACGGACATAGCTAGATCGTCATTAAATCAAACCCCGATTCAGAATATATATACGTTATGGGGTCTAAAATGAATATTTCGATGTGTTACAAACGGAATGACAAAATGAATACACCCCCATTTTTTTGGTGGCGGGTAAACAAGTAAGAGTGCTACATATATCCGGCCGTGTCGAATCTTATATACATTTTACAACGTGTAGTCATGCAATAACAATTGTTTGTATCAACATTCATCTCATATGAAATATGTACAACATTTAAAAAACATACATATGTATATAAAAACATCCCATTGTAAAATTATGTTGTATATTTTAAAAATACTGTTTTTTGAGAAAAATAAATAAAATCTAAAATAAAAACCCCTTAAAAGCTCAGTTTATCTCATTTCAAAACAAAGAGCACTGCTTTAGAAGTTCAGAAGACAAAAAAAGTCTAATTCCACAATGGTACATTTGTTGAATTTTTAGATTTTCAAGTCGCTGTATCTCGCGAGTGAGTCATGATTATATGGCATGTTGACCCAAGGCTTACTCTCTCATAAACATGGTTAATACAAAATTTGATCAAAATCGGAAGGGGTTAGGTGCAAGCGGTCGGTTGATTTTGTTTTAGCCCTATACTTACACTTTATATATTAAAGAAAGAAAAAAGATTACAAATGTGTAACCTACAGTACATATTTGTATTTAGTTGTGTATAATCTTTATTTATATTTATTCAATAGATTTATTTTATTAAATAATGGATTGGGAACCGTTTTGCATTTTAAATAAATAATTAAGTATAGAAACGAAAATAAAATTATCATTTTTTTATAAATAATAATTGTGATAAGTGTAAATTCCAATCTAATCAAGTGTACAACTTCACATTTGTAGCTAACAACTGTTAAAAAACAATTTATTAGGAAAAGATTTATAAATGTTAGCATATTCTAAAAAAAAATTTTTTAGGATTAATTAACTGTTTATAGATGCAGTTCAAATACAGCCAAAAAATTTTATTAACAATAATTTAAATACAAATTAAAACAAAATCTTAAATATTCTTGTTTTATTTATATAAACGAACGGAATTGGATGATATAAAATGCCTACTAGTTGGATATAAGGAAGATAAATCTAAACGGAGGCTTTTATCAGTTTAAGGTATTAAAAAAAGGTCGAATGACAAACTAAACTGAGCAACAGAAAATAAAATAAAAACTTTGTACCAAATTAATAAAATTAAGTGATAGAAAATATGTAATTAGCATCATATAGGAATTCGACCAATGTTTATAATAATCCAAAAAACAAACTCTACTTGGAAGGAGAGGTTAACGAGTTTATTGATATTTTCAATTGTTCCTCTTCCTCCCTATCTAGACCCAAAGCCATAGTTAATAGCCTCACAACGCACTTGGTTTCTTGCACTTCACCCTTCTCATTCGACGTAATATCTTGTTCTAATTTAAGCTTCTCTTCGGCCACCATCAGCATGCCATCTTCAATTGTGTCCTCTGTGATAAGTCGATAAATGGTCACTGGTCTTGTTTGGCCCATACGGTGGCAACGATCTTCGGCTTGCTTGTCATTGTATGGGTTGAAATCAATATCGTGTATAATACAAGTATCAGCTGCTGTCAAATTTATGCCAACACCTCCTGCTTTTGTGGACAATAGAAATATAAAAATATCCGAATCAGCATTGAAATCATTTATCATATCTTGGCGTTCTTCAACTGCCGTTGAACCGTCAAGTCGACAAAATCCGTGTTTCCGAATAGTCAGATATCGTTCCACAATATCCAACATCATGGTAAACTGGCTAAAAATTAACACCCGATGTCCTTCCTCCTTTAGTTTTGGTAATAAGCTGTCTAAGTGCTGAAATTTCCCTGAATCTAATATAAGTCTATCAGGTATCTTGACATCATAGAGTTCCTTAAAACGAAATACAATCAAGTCATTAGTTATTAAAAAATTAAGCACTTAAACAAAAAATTATTACATGTTTATTACAAAGTTGTAGTACTTGAAAATCTGACATTATTGCCAACTCTTCAAATATATATTGGGGATTTGTTTTTTTATAGGTGGATACATTTGCTAAACGCTTAGAAAATTCTCTTAACTTTTCATCGCTGAAATAATAACGTGCCAACAAGGGATGATTAGCTAATTTGCGCATTTCCATCATAATAGTTACACCTGCCCGATCACCACTACACAGTTCTGATCGGTTTGTCGAATAGTAGTCTACGAGTTCATTGTAGTAATGTTTTTGTGTTTCGGTCATAGTCACTTTTTGCTACAAGAAAAAAAAAACATGAGCACAGTTATACTGAATAAGTTTTAAAATGTTTACACTTACAACATAGGAAGTTTTTTTAGGCAAATTACCCAGAACATCTTTTTTTAAACGTCTTAATACAAAAGGCTTCATTATACGTTTAGCTCTCTCAACTTGCGTTTCCTGAAACTGTGAGACCTCTTCATTGCCGTTTTCGGTTTTGCTTTTCTGTCGAGATAGAGAGAGAGAGATAAAGAGCAAAAGGTTAAAAAAACAATTCCTTAATTTTTAGCTTTATTTTATCGAAGTACCTTTCCAAACAAACTTTTAATATCTTCTACATTTTTTCCAAAGAAGCTTGGCATAACAAAACACAGTAATGACATTAACTCCAAGAGATTGTTTTGCAAAGGTGTACCCGTTAATAAAATACGCATTTCAGCATTAATTGTAATTAAATTGGCATAGCGCATTGTTGTCATATTTTTTAACATATGCGCCTCATCAAAGATTACATAGTGTAATTTACACACTCGAAACATTTTACGTTCCTCAGGTGTACTAGAAACAATGTGGTATCTAAAAATAAATAGGTATTCTTAGTAAATATTGAATATGGTGCAATTATATTATGTGATGATTGCACTTCTGAGAGAATTTATTTAACAAACATTTTTTATAGGAACTTCGACATTAGAAGTTATGAAAGAGATCAAATGTACGAAATTTTGACATTTGGACAGAACATCTGTTGATAAGCTGATCAATTGAAACTACATAATTAGGTTCACTCTGATATTGACTAATCTAATTAACATTTTAAGTAAATAGGTGTATCTACTAGATGCAAGGCATATTTATTCATCAGGTACTCTTGTTTCGTCAGCTGATTATTTTTTTCTTTACTTATTTTAAGTTTCAGCTGTCAAAGTCTATAGATAAAAACAAATTTCTCTTCTCTCTCATTAATTTCAAATGTCAAATTTTATATATAAAAAATATAAACAAAAAACTTTTTCCGAACTGCAATTACCTGATGAATAAATATAGGTTTATACTTTTTAACTTATATTTGTCATAATTTTTTAAACTTTTTTACAAAATCACTTGAATTACTACGTTTTCGTCTAACATAGTTACTAAATGCAAATGCCTATAGTTTCTAAAAGCGGTAGTTTAAACATATACTCCTAGGAATAAAACAAAGGTATACATAAAGGCATTCTTTTATCATTTGATCGCAGTCTGTTGAGAATTTTATTTATTTTATGACCTTAAATATGAAGTGTGACATTCGAAAAAAATGAGAGAAGAGAAATTGTTTTTTATGTTTGAAATAAGTAAAGAATACATTTATTTTCTTAGGAAATACCAGGGTGAATTCATATCAGGTGATAACATCTCTACAACAAATACTTTTAATTTACTATTAATTAAAATTTTATTTTTATAAATTTACGCGAAAAGTTTTAAAATTAATGGGCCAATTCAAAGTGGTCGCATATCAGTCGTATTTGTACTATTTCATATTATTTTATGCATGCTTAAAATTTTTGTTAGTAATTTCCATACAAAAGAAATAATATGACTTTACACATTTGTTTCCTATGTATAAGAAATTGTTTATGTTATACTTTTAACCATACTGTCTCTCAGAGAGAATTTCTTCGCTTCTCACCTCTCAGAGAGAATATTTTCTATTTTCTTCTTTCCTGTATACATACAATTTTTAACAGCGTCATCTCTTTGTCTTCTTTCTTGTATTAAATACATAAGTTGTTAACAAAAGGTGTTCAAAGTCACTAGTCATATTAATATGAATTATATAATATAGTACAATATGAGAGTCAACTTTGAATTGGCCCAATAAGTATTTTTAATCTGTATATATAAAAGAGTAATGTGATTGACTGACTTATTCATCATCGCACAGCCCAAACGCAAAGAACTGGAGACATGAAGTTTGGACAATCTGTTCCTCTTTTAATGTATAGCTCCACTAAGATGGGATTTTTGGAAATTCGTACTTTAAGGGGGCAAAAAGGGTAAAAACGGGTAAAATCGGTAACTTTATATCTGCTAAACTAAAAATGATACAACCTACATAACCTTACCTTTTCGGTACCCTATGTAACTTCCAAACATAGCTAGGAGAAAAGTTTAAACAATATTATTAAATCTGCGAAAAATTAACAGGATTTTAACACTTGTTTTAAATCCGCATGTATTAGGGGTTAAAATTGTCCCTTTTTTGCTTCTTTTTTTAAAATAAACTTTTCTAATATTATTCAATGGGACAACATTTTATAATTATTATTGCTTAATAGAATATGGACATTTAGGTGAAAATTTTGGAAACTTTTAGGTGGACAAAAAAGGTACCAAAAAGGGAAAAATACCAGAAAATAAGTATAATTCCTAAATACAGGGCCAGTTTACATAAAATTTGTAATAGGGATTCACCAGACATAAAAAATTATGTAATTTAGTAAAAATTTAACTACTTCACAACATGGTAAAAAGGGGAAAATTCGGGAAAACAGTTTGGTACTTTTTAGAACATAATTACCTCTATGCAAAATCAAGTCTATGAAAATAATTTTTTTGTTGCATAAATATTTAAACATTTTAAACTTGAAATTTTTACATTGATATGGAAAACCCAAAAAGATACTTTTTGTATTTTCAACGTTTGCGAAGCAAGAATTTCGAAATTTAGTGACTATTGATACGAGGTGAGACTGAAAATGTTATGAGCGACCAAAAAGGTAATTTTTTAAATTTTTATGGTATTTTTTGTTTTCAACATTTGTGAAGCTAGAATTTCGGACTATTGATACAAGGCGAGACTGAAAATATTATGAGCGACCAAAAAAGTACTTTTTGGGTTTTTATGGTACTGATTGTATTTTCTACATTTATAAAGGTAGAATTGTAAAATAAAGAATAAAGGTGAGACTAAAAATATTATGGGCGACCAAAAAGGTATTTTTTTTTTGACTTTTGTTTTTACTTTTTGTATTTTCTACGTTTATAAAGGTAGAATTGCAAATTAAAGACTATTGATTCCAGGTGAGACTAAAAATGTTATGGGCCACCAAAAAGATATTTTTTTGAATTTTTATGTACTTTTTTGCGAAGATAGAATATCGATATTAGTGACTATTGATACAAGGTGAGACTAAAAATGTTATGGACGACCAAAGAGGTTCTTTTTTGAATTTTTGTTGCACTTTTTGAGTGTTATACTATACGTTTATGAAGATAGAATTTTGATATAAAGGGCTATTGGTTCAAATTGAGAATAAAAATGTTAAGAGCTAAACAAAAGGGGCCTTTCATATTTTTTATTTTACTTTTTACCTTTTCGCATTTTTAGTACTTTTTGTATTATTACGTTTGTAAACATAGATTCTTAAAAGTAGTGATTTTTAATCCGAATTCTAACTCTAAGTTATGGACCACAAAAAATTCTCATTTTAATGGCATTTTTTTCAGTTTTTATATTGTGTATACCTAGAATTCTGAAAGTAGGTACTAATATTCCAAGTTAACTTTAAAGATTATAGTGAAGGACAAAATGTTATTTTTATTATTTTTATAGTCAGTTTTGCATATTGTGAATTTAAAGTATATCTCCGATATTTCCTCACTGTACTTTTTTTTCTAACTAAAATGAATTAGAAAAGCAAATTTTCATAATTTTTACCAGAAAACATTTAGTAATTAAAGAAAGTAATTGAGTATTCAGTATATAGTAAGAACTGTGCTATTGAAGTAGCGGGTAATACGCTAGTTTGTTACATAGCTTATATCACATTATTAACTTATTTTCCAATAAGTTATTGAACAAATATTAGTGTTTTTATAATTTATTTCACAAACTTTATCAATTTTATAAAATTTTTCCAACAACCCAAATAAATATTAATTTATATGTGAACAAACTTTGACATTGTGCCGTAAAAATTATACGATCAAAAAACAATCAGCTGGCTTTATAACATCACCTGATATGAATTGGGAAATACGATAAATAAATTTGTCTTGGTATACATATTTGGGGGATTCACAGTAGTGTCATAAAGTCATATGTCCTATAATAATAGCATGAAAAATTAAGACTATTGTGAACAACCCCTCATAATTAAGTGTGCTATTTTGAATTTTAATCAGCTGATGTAACACAATTATAAAAATAAATATTTTCTTTCATAATGCCGTTGAGTATAACCCCCAAGGATCCAGAAGACCTGGCAGACCTTCGAATACTTGGAGACGCCAAATTGAGAACGAGTTGAGCGAGCATGGTGTTTCTTGGAGTGAAATGAAAATGATGTCTACGGATAGAATAAAATGGAGAGCATTTGTTGCGGCTCTATGTTCCACTGGGAATTAAAGGATAAATATATATAATGCCAAAAACAAGTAAAAAAAAACAAAATAATAGCCAGTTTGAAAAGTACATTTTAGATGTTGTAATGGCAAACTCAAGTAAATAAATTACAAATAAATTAAATTTTGTTTGATAAACAAAAACAGCAGAGTCCTTAGCCGATCTTATTTGTTATCAAAAATTAGCAACTGCGCTCAAATTTGGATGTCGGCCTGATAAAATTATACAATAAACGGCGACAGCTTACAAAAACTGTTGCGGCTTGGCTTAGGCTGCTTAGCACTGTTGGCAAAAGTGGCACAATCGTGCCATTTTTGGCACTATTGACTGTTTAATGGCACTATGGCACGCTCAATAAAATTTTGGCACTTTTTCAAACAATTAAAAATATATAATTTTACTTAGTTTTTAAGAAATATATTTTTTAATAATAAGAAATAAATGATTTTTCTCCATGTTGTAAATACTAAAATGCGAAACTACGGACTGCACAGTATTAAAAATTTTGCCATTTTAGTACGTTTATATGTTGGAAAATGTGTTGATCGATTTTTGATCTTACTTCAAGTACCTGATGATACCCTTTGCTATGCAAAAACTTTTTCATTTCACAGAACGAGAACTGAGCCCCAGGATTTATTAAAATCCAACTCAAAATGTTGTTGACAGTGATGTCTAAAAATAATTACCCAAACAAATGTTACAAATACAATTTTTGTAAACGAGGTTTTACTAGAATTTTATAACTACATACATATCGATGCCTTACTTCCTCAACCTCGTAACTTAAAAAATACGGGTTTGACTTTTTCATATCAAACGATTGTTTTATGCTTTAACTAAAAAGATTAGTATATTATTACTACTAATATACATAAATACAATCAATTCCTTAATAATTGCATTTAAACTTTTAACCAAACACCGAAGTATAAAAAGATTAACCGTTTTTTTTTGTCTCTCCTGAAAAATTTTATTTTTTAAGATACGAGGTTAAGGAAGTAAGGCATCGATATATTTAATGTTATTTAACAATATATATTTAATATATCCCTATTTTGGAATAATTATTTAACATTACATATGTGTATATTTAATAAATAATAATCCTACTATAATAATATAATAAAAGTGAATGTTTGTGTGTTTGGATGTTTGTTACTCAATCCCGCAAAAACGGCTGAACGGAACTAAATGAAATTCGGCACATAAATAAATAACAATCTAGATTAACACATAGGATACTTTTTATCACGATAACCAGGAGAAGTCGTTAGCCAACTCATCATTACACAGCCTAAACGGGTTGTTTGTGTTGTAAATATTTTTGTTTTTGTTGTTAATACTAAGTCTACCTTTTATCCCGATAACTACGCAGACGAAGTCGCGGGCACAAGCTAGTATTTATATATAATTTATCTGTATAAATTTTTTAAATATTGAAGTTCGAAAATTTTTTTATATATAATAATAAAACTGAATAAAGGGATTTCATTTTTTTAAATATGTAGACATGACTTGTTTGTTATGGCAGTTTTTAAGATGTTTTGGCACTTTTTAGCTAAAATTTTGGCACAAGACTGAAATTCTCATATACCATCACTGCTGCTTAGCCGTTTATTAAATACGACAGCACAATAAACATAGCGCACAAAGTTCTATTATTATAAGACACTTTTTGTTTGAAAAGCAACAACAACATTTTTAAACCATTGTAAAATTTTAGGACAATATGACATGATAAGACACCTTGTGAATCACCCAATTATAACCATTAAAACATCTATAGTCCTAATAAACACATTGTAGTTATATTAAATTCAACTTACGTTGTTAGCAAAACATCAAAACCAGTAAATCCTTCTTTGGCGAAACGTATACGCATGCGCCTTCTTTCCTCCTGAGAACCATGATATCTCTCAACAATTAAGCTGGGACACCATCTGGCCAATTCAGCAGCCCAATTGTCAAGTGTTGAGGAGGGAACAACAATTAAATGAGCTACCTTGGAGAGATTGTTTTCCTTCAGATATGCTAAAAATGCAATAACTTGTATAGTTTTTCCAAGACCCATTTCATCAGCCAAAATTCCATTCATCTGTTGCTTATGCATCACGGTCAGCCAATTCAGACCAATGAGTTGGTAGTCGGCCAACTTGAACTTGTCATTGAGAATTTTTGGTTGCTCAACAATGCCAGCGCCGGCCTCGATGGCTGCTTCTAATCGTTGTACAAGTTTATTGCATTTTGCCAAAATGTTGGCGACATTATTTTGTTTATTGATTAGTTCCTGGGCATTGTTAAGTAATTCCGCTGATAGTACTTTATTCGATTCCAATTTCTTGCGTAGATCTACCCAATCCTTAAAGGGTCTGAGTTCAAGAATTAAGCTAGCTTTCTTTTCAGACAAAGTTTTTACTGTTTGCAGTTCCATCAGTGTGGCAGTGTTCATAAATTCGAATACTTTTTTACGCTGGCCAGTCATCTCTTTCGACTCCTCACCATCACTATCCTCGCTATCGTAAACCTGTCCCTTCTCATATGCATCATCACCTGAATCATCTCCATCAGAATCATAATTTGAAGACTTCTTGGATTTCGAGGAGTGATATTTGGAGCTACCGTTAGTAGTAGGTTTTGTTGCCTCTGACGTAGGCTTGTTTGTTGTACTGATAGCTATAGATTGGCCGGGACGACTTTTAGGTTTATATTTCTCCTTTAGACAACGCAATGCCGCTGATACATCCCAATCACTATGTACCAAAGCATCTTGTATATCCTTAAAATAAAACACATTATTACAAATACTGTAAAATATTTGTACAATTTACCATTGTATCGTAGTCTGCAGATATTTTAGCCGTTGCCAAAAACCGTTCTTCCTTTTCCTTTACCGACAGATCCAATTTTGTTTTCTTAGGAGAATTACCATCGGCCTCATCGGTATCACTGTCTGCCATAACCTGTATACGTTTTTTACCCGGAACACGCTCTACATTGTTACAAAAGTTAACATTCATTTGTAAAATAAAAATTATCTTTATTTACTTACCGGTTTTCGATGCGGTTTCTACTGCTGGAGTATTTTTATTAATGCGAAATTGTCTTAAATCACTGAGGCTTGATTTTGGTGGTGGAAGTAATGGTTTAACCACTGAATTTGAGTCGGATTCAGACATTTTATTTCACCTTTGCTTAGTTATGATTTCGTTGTACACTTTTTAATTTGTTTTTTGCAAATATAAACAGAAAAAAGAAACGAATTTAGACAAATTAATTTTCTCCAGTTTTTAACACATTTGTAAACTTTACTTTTATTTTTTTATGCTTTCTTTATGTGAGAAAAATCTTACGAGCGTTCTACACTGTTTGGAATTACCCCGCTCGTACTGAAGCGAACAACAGTGATTAATATGTAGCTATTTTTTTAATCGGAAAATTTAGAATCATATAATAGAAAATATAGCGATTTTTGTTACATTATAGATATACACATATAAAAATTTTTTATAAAAAAATATATATATTAATTGTACGCCATTTTGTAGTGGCGGTCAACTTGTATTTAACTTTTTTGTTTGTTTGTTTTAAACCGATTTTTCAGTTTTTCTCAGCATTAATTTTCGAGACTACGGACTGTATTCTGGTGCCTATAACATGTCCATAAATTAATTAAAGGCTTTAATAACTTATAATAACAACATTTTGTTTACCTATAACTTTGCCGGTTAGTAATTGATTTATTTAAAATTTTTAAGAATATCTCTAGAGGCACTTATAAATATTAACAAATGACTCTATAAATTAACCAAGGACTGAACGATTTTGATTTATATGGTAAAAAAATGCGAAAAACAGAGGTAGTAGCGTTGTTTTGTTCATATCTCAGAAAGTTATGGGGCTATCGTACTGAATTTTAATACTGATTCAATACCGGATTTTTGCAATAGATTGATATCACATACAGGTCTGACTACCATGTGGGGGCTTCTAAAAGTTGATTTCAGCCAACACTCGGTCAGACAGGTATGATTAAAAAAACTCCTTTAGTCATAATCTCTTTTAGAAACGAATATTGTAGAAATTGCCAACTAAAGGACAAAGCTGTATATACATACGCTTGGGCACCACAGGTGAAGGGTATTTTAAAAATGAAGAAATAACAGTCATATTACAATACTACATTTACACCTACAAAAAATCTAGTACTTAATACTACATTTAAATCTGAGCGAAATCCAGTAGATTTGATTTAAAATCTTTATTAAAATCCATACCGTTTATACCACTGTTTTTTGACATTTTGCAAGGTTTCATTTTCAAGACAGTATATATATTTACAAGGTGATCTTAGAGGCTATATACTTATGTTCTACTTCTTCAAAATTGAAACAACATAAAAAAATGTAAACAACAAAGTACTTGTGCGATTGCAACCACCTTATATATTATGACTGAATTTTTTGTGTGCAGCGTAGTATATTTTATTACATTTAAATAAAAACCACAGTTGCATCAAGAGACATGCCTAGTCAGAAAGGGGTCTCACTTTGTGATGCAATCGTGATTTTTATCTGATTATACTTAAAAATACTACAATGCATAAAGATATATTCACTATCTATATATATAAAAGTGAAACTCTGTGTGTGTGTGTGTTAGCTATAGACTTAGAAACTGTAAAACCGATCGGACTCAAACTTTGGCAAGTTGTTCTACACATTCCAGGGAGTGTTTATAGGTGGTAAAAAGTGGGCGGGTTCACGCCCATAAAAAATTAGTTATCATTTTCAGTTACCTGCACTTGACAAATTTTTCTGAAACTTTGCACACATATTGAGCTGTCATGACTATATAATTTCGTGATAAGAAAAGTGGACGGGGTCACGCCCAAAAAAAATAAGTTACTATTTTTGCTCCTTGCACTATATCGATTTTTCTGAAACTTTATACACACATATTGAGCTGACATGACTATATAATTTCGTGATTAGAAAAGTGGGCAGTGCCACGCCCATAAAAAAAGTTATAATTTTCAGCTACTTGAAGTTCACCGATTTTTCTAAAACTTTGCACACACATATTAAACTCTCATAATTATACAATTTCATGATTATAAAAGTGGGCAATGCCACGTCCATAAAAAAAGTCATAGTTTTTAGCCTTGCACTTGATATTCAATTAAAATTCAGAATGCATTTCTATTCATAAAGGGGCGTAGCAATGCGCGCCGGGCTTGGCTGGTATGTGCATAAATACAAGCGTGGTATACTGGTAAAAGTGAACGTGGCATCACACTCAGCTGAACCAAAAATTAAATTTTTTTATACCCGCCACCAAAAAATGGTGGGGGTATATTCATTTTGTCATTCCTTTTGTAACACATCGAAATATCCATTTTAGACCCCATAAAGTATATATATTCTGAATCATGGTTTGATTTGATGACGATCTAGCTATGTCCGTCCGTCTATTGAAAGCACGATAGAGGTCGCACCGAAAAAGCTAGGGGACTAAAATTTTGCCAGAATAGACAAGGTTTGTTTGGTATTGAAAATGGGCTAAATCGGAATATTAGGAAGAGAGTTATATCTCGAAAAGCAAGAGTAGGTCGAAAAAAACCGTGTCCTTCGAACATCGAATAAAATGGAATTGTGTCCAAACGCATTAACGTAGACTCATGAAACTTCGAATATATATTTTCTGAGTAAAAACAATATATTTCCCCGAAAATTATCTATGCATTAGGAAAGGAGTTATCGTTCAAAATGTACGAAAATTTATACCGCACAGTGTATTTTACGGTATATTTAAAAACAAAAACGTTATAAAAGCAACAAAATTGGATGTACGACTCTGAAATTTTGCACACATGGCTTTTTGGTCAAGTGCTTTGTTCTAACGGAAAATCAATGTACCACGCCCACTTTTACGCCCACATCCCATATAACGTTTTACCTAAAATTCATATTATTTCTCTATTAACAACGATTTTGGAATAATAAAGGGCTATATTGAAACATCTTAGATGTACTTATTCGCGAAAACAACTTTGACACGCCTACTATAACGCCCACTTTTCACGTTATCTACCGTTAATGAAATTTAAAAGCTCATAAAACCGCTAAAATTAGAAGTATGATGATAAAATTTGCTACGTATGTATATCCTTCTAGGCAATGTCATTACTCTGCCAAAAAATTAAGGTTCCACGCCCACTTTTACGCCCACCTCCCATATAAAGATTTACCTAAAATTGATATAATTTCTCTATTAACAAAGATTTTGGAATAATAAAGGGCTATATTGAAACATCTAAATTGTACTCATTAGCAAAAATAACTTTGACACGCCTACTATAACGCCCACTTTTCACGTTATCTACCGTTAATGAAATTTAAAAGCTCATAAAACCGCTAAAACTAGAGGTATGATGATAAAATTTGCTACGTAGATCCTTCTAGTGAATGTCATTACTGTGCCAAAAAATTAAGGTTCCACGCCCACTTTTACGCCCACCTCCCATATAAAGATTTACCTAAAATTCATATAATTTCTCTATTAACAAAGATTTTGGAATAATAAAGGGCTATATTGAAACATCTAAATTGTACTCATTAGCAAAAATAACTTTGACACGCCTACTATAACGCCCACTTTTCACGTTATCTACCGTTAATGAAATTTAAAAGCTCATAAAACCGCTAAAATTAGAGGTATGATGATAAAATTTGCTACGTAGATCCTTCTAGGCAATGTCATTACTGTGCCAAAAAATTAAGGTGCCACGCCCACCTCCCATATAACGTTTTATCTAAAATTCATATAATTTCTCTATTAATAAAGATTTTTAAATAATAAAGGACTATATTGAAATACCTTAGTTGTACTCATTAGCAAAAACAACTTTGACACGCCTACTATAACGCCCACTTTTTACGTTATCTACCGTTAATGAAATTTAAAAGCTCATAAAACCGACAAAATTAGAGGTAGGTTGATGAAATTTGCTACATATATCCTTCTAATCAATGTAGTTGTTGTGCCAAAAAGTTTAGGTGATACGCCCACATACTCTATTGACAAAGTTTTTGGGAAAATAAATTACTATATTGAAATATCTAAGTTGTATTTATTAGCAGAAACTTTATTGACACGCCTACTTTATACATTTTTTTATTGGTTTTTTATATACATATACTAGCGAACCCCCTGCACACTTCGTAGTGCAAAAAAAAAAGAAAATAAAAAAACCAAATCGAATTCATGAAAATCAGGAATAATTTGCTTTAATTGTAATGCTCTGTGGTAAACAACATTTGTTGTTTTTCCATTTTCGGAGTAAATATACAAAACCGATGGCTTGCCAACACGCGAAAAATCTACATACAACTGTCCATGTGAGAAAACTGGATACTCTAAATTCACTCCACAAATTCCTAAGGATTGGCCTTGCGCCTTATTAATGGTAACCGCAAACGCAAGGCGAACAGGAAACTGAAGTCGTTTAAATTCAAATGGCATATCAGACGTAATCATTGGGATGCGTGGAATGAATACATCTTCGCCTTTGAATATTCCTGTTAAAATAGTAGCTTCAATTACATAAGCCATCAACCTTTTAATAGCAAGTCTTGTACCATTACACAAACGGGGTTGATTGATATTGCAAATCATAATAATAGTGGCTCCAACTTTCAATTGGAGATTATGCGGAAGCAATCCTCGTACGTCCAACGAATTCAATAATTCTGTTGGATAATTAACAACATCTTCTTTATTTGTAACAGTATCCACTGACTTGTACGACACCAATTCGCCAGGAATCTTCGATTGTATAGCCATGTTTAATTCAGTAACATCTTTGTTCTTTGCCGTTAAAATTGCTCTGTCTTTCAACCATTCATGGCATGTATATTGTTGTGCTATGTTAGTGAAAACACATTCCATCAATTCCTTTTTTGACTGTAAGAAACGGCAAAAATCATTTGGCAATGTTATCAATCCAGTGTCATCAAAAGGCATTGCACCATTTCCAATGTTTAGCAATTGCTTAGAGAACTTATCAGCAGATGGATCATTCTGCAACTGAACACGAACGTTTGTTGTGAGTTTCAATGTTTTAACAAATCTCCATAAATATGAAGACTTTAAGCAAGCGGTAATTTCATCGACAGCTGTTGATCTAGGAATGACGGGCAATGTTTGCCTAAAATCGCTTGACAATAAAATCAACGCACCACCAAACAACTCTGAATTATCTCGAAGATCTTTCATTGTTCTTTTCAAAGCTTCAACAGATTTCTTAATCGCCATATTGCATTCATCCCAAATAATGATACCACAACGTTTCAATAATTTTTCCGTTCCAGATGTTTTTGTAACGTTACATGTGGAAGTTTCATTAACTTGGTAGTTCAATGGCAATTTCAAGGCAGAATGTGCTGTCCGACCACCATCTAACAAAGTTGCTGCAATGCCTGAAGATGCCAATGCAATTTTATTCTGGGAACGTATCGTTGCCAACAACAATGAAATTAAAACGAAAACAATGAAAACGAGGCACCAGAGCTCCTGGTGCATCCAGAAAATAAAATCCACCGGCTTCACTATTGACAGCTTGCATAATAGTATCGTACAATGCAACTTATTTATATATATATATATATATATATATATAGAAGAGATAAAGTATTTTCCGTGTATGGTGGTTTCCTCTTCCCCTACTCTGACCCTACCTAGTTTTTTGTTTAAATAAGACACTTATTTTTCTAGTGCCTTTTACAGAGTTTGAAGGCTGTAGCTGTTACGGTTTTTGAAATATATTAAATAAATAATCATTCATCCACTGTTAGTCAGTCAACATTTCGTTGTATACTGACCTCACAGAAAATAAAACAAATGATTATAAACATTGATTGTTAAAAACAATTATCTGTTCTTATCGCTACCTAACTGGTGGCTAGAGCAGGACAAAAATAGTGATAAATGAAAGATAATAACAAACAAAAAAGTAACAAGTAAGAGTGCTATATTCGGCCATGCCGAATCTTATATACCCTTCACAACGTGTAGTCATGCAATAACAGTTGCTTGTATCACCATTCATCCCATATGAAATACGTACACGTCTGTATGTTAAAAAAACGAAAAAAAAAAAAAAAATTTAAAAAAAAATTTAAAAAAAAAATTTAAAAAAAAATTATTATATATATAATATACATATATAAAACAAAAAAAAATAAAAAAAAAATATTTAAAAAAAAAATAATAAAAATATAAATAATATATTAAATAAAAAATAAAAAAAAATACAAAAAAAAAATTAAAAAAAATTTTTAAAAATATTAAAAAAAATATTAAAAAAAATTTTTCTTGGCTCAGTTGGGATTCGATGCCACGTTTTCTCTAACCAGTATACACGTTTGTATGTATGTATGTTGTTGTTGTAATGTTGTTTTTGTGAAAAAAAAATCGAGGTGGTCGTGGGTTGTTGCTCATATCTCAGTTGTTTATGTACCGATGTTTCTGATTTTCAATACCGATCTACTCCCGAATATTTCTGATATTTTAATACCTTACCCGGGTCCAACCTATGTCGGGGGGCTTCAAAAAGTTGATTTCAACATACACACGGACAGACGGTCAGACGGACAGACTGACAGGGCTTAATCGACTCCCCTATTTATAAGCTTTCAGAAAATATATACTTTATGGGGTCGGAAATGAAAATTGTAGAAATTTCACACGGAATGACAAACCTATATATACCCTTTTTCACTGTGTGAAGGGTATCAAAAGGGTTTGTTTGGTTAAAATTTCAATCTAACTCATTGTGGTAAAAATATATGAAATAGGAAAAACTAAAAATTAGTTACCGAATTCAATTAACATAAGTCCCGTGAGTTAAATAGATGATATTTACAACCAACATGTAACCACCGATCAGAGAGTGCTGATGATGAAATCGTAGCTGGTTTCGAAAATGCATTCCACTCGGCTAGTGTCGGTAAAAATATAATTTTTCAAGATTTATTCTTTCATTTATCACAATTAAAACAAATTCTTTGTAAAAATAAAGAATATTAATATGAACTCAAGCCTGATTAAAAATTTAAATAATATTAAATAATGTAATTTGCTTGTATGGGTGGTCTCTCTCCCCCTGAGCCTATCCTACTAATTTTTTATAACTGCTATAGCTGTTACAGTTTTCAAAATATAGCAAAATATATTTTTTCTTTGAAAGGGGTATTCCTCTCCCCCTGATCCTATCCCAGATATATTTTTCCAAAGTTCCTAAATTACGACATAAAATATATTTCCTTTATATGAGAGGTGCTACGCCTAAAATGGCTATAACTCATGAACCAATTCAGAGACCGTTTATACATAAAAACCTTGGTACTGACGTCACCTTTCAAATGAACTTTGCAGAATCAAAATCGGTTCACGAATTCTAGAGAACATCAATTACTAACATAATGCAACTTATTTTTATATATATAAGTATATAAGAGATTTTTTTTATTTATTAATTATTATACCCTTCACAGTGTACCAACCTTCTGATGCTCCGACACTACCACCAACGTCGGATTTAAGAAGTATGATAACATCGGCAAGGAGAACAGGTAGGAATATTTTAATAGGTTGTGATGCGAACTCGCATCACCTCTCTTGGGGCAGCACGAACTGTAACAAGAGAGGAGACGCCCTATGGGAATTCCTAAATGCTAATAACTTATTTACCCTTAACTCAGGTAATAAACCTACATTTATTAACAGAATTAGGGAAGAGGTAATTGATGTGACTATATGTTCAGAAAATTTAATTGATGAAATTTGCGATTGGCACGTATCTGATATGCACTCTTATTCGGACCATCGCTATATTTTTATGACCTTAACTCATCCGCCACCGGAACCGGTGACTTTTAGGAATAAGGCCAGGACGGACTGGCCAAATTTTAGGTTAAGTCTTCAACATAAACTCGAAAATTATCCAGAACCGGATGAAAATCTGGACACGATAGATTCGATGGTGGGAAGACTGACTGCCGATTTTAGGGAAACTTTTGAGGAGCATTGTCCACTCCGACAAAGGCGAACTCCAAGGGAAAAGCCCTGGATGACAGGTGAACTGATTAATCTCAGGAAAGAAACCCGAAGGCTATTTAACAGAGCCTATCGAAAGAAACAATCAGTATACTGGGACGATTACAGTGAGAAGCTCAGAATATACAACAAAGCAATAAGAATCGCCAAACGCAGATCCTGGAGGCTTTTTTGCAATCAGGTAGACAGCGTGAATGACGCTTCTAGAATTAAGAAATTCCTATCGAAAACCCACACCCAACCGGAAACCCTCGTTGACTCGAACGGGAAAAGGTCGGAAATATGCGTATACCCCTGTGGAATGGAGGGAGGCGAGAGTCGTTTTCATACCTAAACCAGGGAAGGAAAATTACGCAAATCCTAAAGCTTATAGACCCATAAGCTTAACATCATTCTTATTGAAAACCATGGAGCGTATCGTCGATGGAATGGTCAGAAGACGATTACCAGGCGATTCAATGAGATTTGGACAACACGCCTATATCAAGGGCAGATCTACTGAGACTGCTCTTCAGGAGGTTGTTTATCATATAGAGAGATCCTTCCACCTGGGTGTGTATACCATGGGCGTATTTATAGACATAGAAGGAGCTTTCAATAACGTAATGACCTCGAGTCTTATCGGTTCCTTGGAAAACTTAGGGTTAAGCCATGTCTTAATTGCATGGATTAGCAATATGTTAAGGAACAGATGGATAAATTGTGAGGCAAATGGAGTAAGAAGAAGGGACAAAGTATGTCGAGGAACCCCGCAGGGAGGTATTTTATCTCCATTATTATGGGTAACTACCATACATAGTCTACTGAGGATTCTATCGAACGAGGGATTCAAGCCTATCTGTTACGCACATGATGTTGCGATACTGATCAGGGGGACGAATCCAAATTCTTTATGTATGAGAGCAATGGAGGCTTTGAATATATCCTATAACTGGGCGAAGGAGCGAGGGCTCAATGTCAACCCGGAAAAGACTGAAATCTGTTTGTTTACGAGAAAGAGGAAGATACCGGTGCATAGGGATAGCTTTCGGAATAAGACAATTAAGATTGATAAGAAGGTCAAATACCTAGGAATAGTACTTGATTGGAGACTATCCTGGAAGGACCACATTGAATGTAAAGTGGAGAGAGCTCAAAGAATATGGGCCCTCTGCAGAAGAGTGATTGGCTCAAAATGGGGCTTAAGCCCAAGGATGACACATTGGCTATATACGAGTGTACTGCGGCCTACAATTACGTACGCTTCGTTAGTGTGGTGGACATCCTTAGAGAAGAAGGTGAATATAAAACCTCTTCAAAAGATTCAGAGACAGTGCTGCATTAGTATTTGCGGCGCCATGAGGACCACAGCGACAATGGCCATTGAGAATATATTATCCATTTGGCCTATTGAGATACAGGTAAAATATGAAGCGGCCTTAGCTGCCACAAGATTAATGGCAATAGATGAGTGGCTTATAAGAGAACATAAGACCAGATACCAAAGAATAACGGATATCTTACCGATGGGATATATTACAGAATTAACATGTGATAAAATCCCGATGAGATATGAGAATATTAACTGCATCACCATTATACCGGAAGAGGGAGAATGGGATGAGATAATCAGGATGGGAAACACCCACGGAATCGATCTTTACACAGACGGTTCAAAGATTGGTGACCAAACTGGAATGGGCTTATACGACATAAGCCGAAATAGAGGCAAATACTTCCGTCTACCAGATCACAACACTATTTTTCAGGCTGAGATCATGGCGATTACGGAAGGAATTAAATGGATAAAGGAAACGAATAGCGAAACTCCGATTCGTATCTTTACGGATAGCCAATCAGTGATTAAGACATTGAGAAAGGAGAAAGTTGAATCCCGGAACGTTTTGCAATGCAAGAGTGAGATAAACTCATATGCAAATTGTGAACATCTGGAGATAATATGGATACCAAGCCATCACGGGCTGATCGGAAACGAGAAAGCCGACAAATTATCCAAAATGGGAGCTCTTTTGAGTACTATAACTTTGGAGAACGCCAAACCCCTTAAACGATTTAAGGATGAACTTAAACGTTGGGCAATGGAAGAACATGTCAGAAAATGGCAAAGCACTGATGTCGGTAAGGTGACAAGAACACTCTGGGGTGACCCAAATCTTGGGAAGTCAAAGGAGATTCTGAGACTAAGTAGACCTACACTTAGGAAATTAACCGGTGTAATTACAGGTCATACGGAGTTGAGAACTCATCTAGCTCGCATGGGATTATCTGAGGAGACGACATGTAGAGCTTGCGAGGAAGAGGATGAGACCCTGGTACACTACCTCTGTCATTGTCCTGCGTTTGGGCATATTAGGCGCGAAAATTTTACAGTAGATAATATGCCGAACTTGGAATACCTGGGGGACTCGAACTGGAGATCCATAAGGCGTTACATTGAGGGGACTGGTTTCTTGGACTAGTCCGTTATTTATGGGAAATTATGTTTATGGTTTTTTTTTTTTTTTGTTTGGGAATTCCGTTTTCCACATGGAGCGCACAACATGCCAACTGGGCATAGGTGTATACCTGTCATGGGTTTGGGCTTTTATACCCCTCCTTTTCAACCTAACCTAACCTAACCTATACCCTT
Organism: Phyto melanocephala; assembly: GCA_941918925.1. Classification (NCBI taxonomy): domain Eukaryota; kingdom Metazoa; phylum Arthropoda; class Insecta; order Diptera; family Rhinophoridae; genus Phyto; species Phyto melanocephala. The sequence continues at coordinate 43,613,996 of OW799236.1, forward strand.
CACACAGTGAAAAAGGATATATATAGGTTTGTCTTTCCGTCTTAAATTTCTAGAATTTTCATTTCCGACCCCTGTTGCGGTGGGTTTCTGGGAAACGTTATTTGGTGGCTATGACGGGATGTAGGCTAAGTGTTGTATGCAGTGGTGGAAAGTTGTTGAAATGAATCAACGCCACAGCGGAACTTAAATTTCTTTTTGTCATTGGGTTATTTTCCTGTGTAGTTGTCGGTACTGCTCGCGGTCTGTTGTACTTTTTGTTTGATTGGTTGGTCTGCACTAAACTGCTGCATGAACAACCTCATACAGCGATCATGTTTATGTGTCAATGAATAAACAGCTAACATCGAACACAAACAAGCTAACTGAGTACATGTTTGATCGAGTTTAACATTAGTAATCAAATGTTTGTTTATATTGTAATCACAGTGAATACTATTCGGTGTTCAATGAATTCTGTTCGATGTTCATGAACAGAAGCCATTGTTCATGGTACAATTATCAGGTAGCCTCACTAAAACAGCTGATTATATTTTTCTCTACCTTAAGGTTTAACTAAGATGTCAAATTTTGTTTATGTATGTGTATATATTGTGTACGTATATATTCTACCGCCAAAAAAACACGCACACATATTTGCTTTTTATACCCTTCACCTGTGGTGCACAAGGGTATACATATATAGCTTTGTCATTCCGTTTGTAATTTCTACAATTTTCATTTCCGACCCCATAAAGTATATATTTTCTGAAAGCTTATGAATAGAGGAGTCGATTAAGCCCTGACCGTCTGCCCGTCTTTCCGTGTGTTGGTTGAAATCAACTTTTAGAAGCAACTATATGTTCCTCAGATCTGTATATGGTATCAATCTCTTGGAAATATCCAGGAATGAATCGCTATTGAAATTCAGCACAATCGCCCCATAACTTTCTGAGATATGAGCAAAAAACCACGACCACCTCGTTTTTTTACACAATTACAACAACAACATACTTATATACATACATGCAAAAAACATGCCAAAAAAAAAATTACAAAAAAAAAATATATATTAAAAATAAAAAAAAAATAATAAAACAATTACAAAAAAAAATTTAAAAAAAAATTTAAAAAAATTTTTTAAAAAAATTTTAAAAAAATATAAAAAAAATAATAAAATATAAATAATATCTTAAATAAAATAAGATAAAATTTTTTTGGCTCAGCTGGGATTCGATGCCACATTTAGTCTAACCAGTATATACATATGTACGTATTTTATATGAGATGAATGGTGATACAAACAATTGTTATTGCATGACTACACGTTGTGAAGGGTATATAAGATTCGGCACGGCCGAATATAGCACTGTTACTTGTTGACATTTAAGTCGTCGTTTTCCAGCAACAAAATACATTTAGGATTTTGTTTTTGCAGAACTGAGGCTACCTGATGATTGTACCATGCCATTGTTCGTACAGAAACAACCAGTTCGAATACTCATGTTGTATTGCGTTTCTATACCGTAATTGTTTTTGTAATACCCTTCACCTGTGGTGCATAAGGGTATATATAGCTTTGTCATTCCGTTTGTAATTTATAAAATTTTTATTTCCAACTCCATAAAGTATATATTTTCTGAAAGCTTATGAATAGAGCAGTCGATTAACCCCTGACCGTCTGTCCGTGTGTTGGTTGAAATCAACTTTTAGAAGCAACTTTATGTTGCTTAGATCTCTATATGGTATCAATCTCTTGGAAATATCCAGGAATGAATCGCTATTGAAATTCAGCACAATCGCCCCATAACTTTCTGAGATATGAGCAAAAAACCACGACTACCTCGTTTTTTCCACTATTACAACACAACCTACATACATACTGGTTAAAGTAAACGTGGCATCGAATTCCAGCTGAGCCAAAAAAATTTCATTTTATTTTATATATTATTTATATTTTGTTATTATTTTTTTTATATTTTTTTTTTTTAATTTTTTTAAAAAATTTTTTTAAAAAAATGTTTAAAAAATTTTTTAACATTTTTTTTAAATTATTTAAAAATTTTTTTTTTTATAATTATTTTTTTTTATTTTTAATATTTTTTCTTTTTGTAATTTTTTCTTTTTTTGTATGGTTTTTACATATATTTATGTATATATATATATATTTATGTATATTAAAAAAAAAAAATATAAAAAAAATAATAACAAAATATAAATAATATATTAAATAAAATAAAATTTTTTTGGCTCAGCTGGGATTCGATTTATTCTAACCAGTATATACATATGTACGTATTTGATATGAGATGAATGGTGATACAAACAATTGTTATTGCATGACTACACGTTGTGAAGGGTATATAAGATTCGGCACGGCCGAATATAGCACTGTTACTTGTTTACATGTACAGTTGTGTTCAAAAAAATAGGAGTGCCCTTAACAAAAATCTATTTTATTTTTTAAAAAACGCACAAAATTTTATTTCACTTATTTTTTTTTGTAACAATAAACAAGAAATTCTTAAGATATTATTAAATAATTCCAGAGGTGATTAAAGCTATAAAAATAAAAATATATACATTTTTAACAAAACATGATGAAAATCCATTGTTCAAAATAATAAGAGTATTATACTTTTCATTAAAAAATGTTAACAAAAAATATTCAAAGCAAGCTTAAAACGTTCAGAATGTTTAATATTTTGTAGAAAAACCTCGGTTCTTAACAACGGCGGCACATCGCCGCGGCATGGAGTCGATGAGGTCTCTACAACAGTTTGCTGGGATGTTACTCCACGCATCCTGAACTGTGCACCATAAAGCCTTAGCATTAGACGGTTTCTTTTCAGAAACATATTTTTTAACATCTCCCCATAAGTGTTCTATGGGGTTGAGGTCAGGGGACTGAGCAGGCCATGACATAACCTCAACCCCTTTGGCACGAAACCACTCCTTCGCTAGTTTACTGGTATGTTTCGGGTCATTGTCTTGTTGGTAGATCCATTTCAGAGACATATTCCACTCTGCGTGTGGTAGCATGACATCATTATCGTTGGTCCATGATCCCTTTTACTTCATATAATGGACCAACACATCCCCAAATCATAATTTTTGCTTCACCATGTTTGACGGTCTTTCTGGTGAATTGTGGGAGATATTCCGTATTGGGTGGACGTCGGACATATTGTCTAGAACCAGTTCCTCCAAATAGAATGATCTTACTTTCATCCGTCCACAATACGTTTCGCCATTTTTCTTTAGGCCAGTTTACATGTTCCTGGGCGAATTTCAAACGTGCGTCTGCCTGCTTTTTGGTAAGTAAGGGTACCTTTCTGGGAAAATATTTTCGACTAAACGTTTTCGAATAGTAACGGTGCTTACGCTTAGATTAAGATACTTTTGGATCTTTTTTGATGACGCAGAAGGATTAGCCTTATTAAAACGTACTATGCGACCGTCAGCTATGGGCGTTGTTTTACGTTTTCGGCCTCGAGTTTCGTCTTTTTCCGTATACCGTAAAGCATTGGCTATCATCTGGTCTGAACACGACATTATTTATTTTATTTCCCGATAAGTTTTGCCTTCATTCCTAAGATTTTTTATTAAATTTCTTTTCTCTTCGGTGCAATGCTTACCACGCCCCACTCTTAAAAAAAATGTAAAAAAAATTAAAAAACTGTAACCTAGCGCTTATTTATACTTACTTTTTGAATTTATAGCTTAAATTTTAAAATTTTAGCAATTAAATTTCTCAGTTAATGCAAATACTCCTATTTTTATGATCAATGCATTTTGGAACCAAAAATGGAAATAAATTAATAGCAGAATAAATACTAGAATTAGCTTCATTATTCCTTTTGTGTTTTACTTTCCACATTCCATACTAAGTACCGTTAGAATATGGCTTACTTAATAAGTTGCCAAATATCTAAAAATCAATTGAATAAATATATGATACGGTAACTCCGTTACGTATCATATACACGTTATTGAAGAGTACACGTTGTGAAGAGTATATAAGATTCGGTACGGCCGAATATAGCACTGTTACTTGTTTTTATTAGGAATGAATTCTGTTTAGTGTTAAAGTTTTCAGGAACACGAGGCTTGATATTTACGTACACTAACGGTTTTATTATTTATTTTTTAGGAAAAAGAACTTAAAAATGAACGTAAGTAAGAATTATAAATAATTTTATTAGTTTTTAGGGTAATTTTATTTATTTTTTATATTGATCTCCTTAATTTGTAAGCTCCTTTCATTAAATGAGTAATTCTACGAGGAATGTACCTGGTTTATCGCCTTTTTATTTAATTTTAAAACAATATTTTATTTTCATATGTAAATACAATACATACATAGGTATACCTTAAATAATACGTGAAATAATAGTGAATTTATTAAATAAAAATTTAAAACATTTGGGTGATTCACAAGGTGTCTTATCATGTCAAATTGTCCTAAAATTTTACAATGGTTTAAAAATGTTATTGTTGCTTTTCAAACAAAAAGTGTCTTATAATAATAGAACTTTGTACGCTATGTTTATTGTGCTGTCGTATTTAATAAGCAGAGACCTGTGCTAAACGGCTAAGCCAAGCCGCAACAGTTTTTGTAAGCTGTCGCCGTTCATTGTATAATTTTATCGGGCCGACATCCAAATTTGAGCGCAGTTGCCAATTTTTGATAACAAATCACTGGTGGTGTCAAATAAGATCGGCTAAGGACTCTGCTGTTTTTGTTTATTAAACAAAATTTAATTTATTTGTAATTTATTTACTTGAGTTTGCCATTACAACATCAAGAATGTACTTTTCGCACAAACTGGGTAATACTTAGTTTTTTTTTTACTTGTTTTTGGCATTATGAAAGAAAATATTTATTTTTATAATTGTTTTACATCAGCTGATTTAAATTTTAAATAGCACACTTAATTATGAGGGGTTGTTCACAATAGTCTTAATTTTTCATGCTATTATTATAGGACATATGACTTTATGACACTACTGTGAATACCCCAATTGTTTTTTAAAATTTAAAATATGGCATTTTTATTTTTACAAAATATGTATATACAAAAAAATATATACATATCTTCTATATATATAAAAGTGAAACTCTGTGTGTGTGTGTTAGCTATAGACTCCGAAACTGTAAAACCGATCGGGCTCAAACTTTGGTAAGTTGTTGTACACATACCAGGGAGTGTTTATGGGTGGAAAAAAGTGGGCGGGGCCACGCCCATAAAAAATTAGTTATCATTTTAAGCTACTTGCACATGACCGATTTTTTCTGAAACTTTGCACACATCGAGCTGTCATGACTAAATAATTTCGTGATTAGAAAAGTGGTCGAGGCCACGCCCATAAAAAAAGTTATAATTGTGAGGTACTTGCACTGGACCGATTTTTCTGAAACTTTGCACACATACTGTCATGACTTTACAATTTCGTGATTAGAAAAGTGGGCAGTGCCACGCCCATAAAAAAAGGTCTCATTTTAAGGTACTTGCACTGGACCGATTTTTCTGAAACTTTGCACACATATTGAGCTGTTATGACTTAACAATTTCGTGATTAGAAAAGTTGGCAGGGCCACGCCTTTAAAAAAAATTAAATTTTGAGGTACTTGCACTGGACCGATTCTTCTAAAACTTTGCACACATATTGAGCTGTTGTGACTTTACAATTTCGTGATTAGAAAAGTGGGCAGTGTCACGCCCATAAAAAAAATATAATTTTTAGGTTTTTGCACTTGATTTAAATTAAAATTCAGAATGCATTTTGATTCATTAAGGGGCGTAGCAACGTGCGCCGGGTTTTGCTAGTACCTTATAAAATGCATTTAAAAATCAATTCAGACGGTATCTTGTACATTTAAAAAAATAAATTGATCGGAAACTACATCATTGATTTTGTTTTTATATAAATTTTTTAATGTGTTCGAACTTTGTTTGAATACGCTGATCTTTTATTTTTGTTGAACTGTTCAACACATATGATCATACATGTTCGGTAGTGTTTATTGTTCATACTTGTCCACTCATCGATACTTGTTGGCAATAAACACAAAAAAGTTAAACATAAAAAATAAAGTGAGCGTCTTCAGACACAGATTTTCTGTGTTCATGCAGCTGTCTAGTCTGCACCACATTGGATTTAGTTTTGGTAATTTTCTTCTTGTGTCGATATTTGTAGGTTGATGATGGTGGTCGGTGTGTTTGGGTTGGGTCGGTTTGTGCTTTTGGTTGAGGCTCGTCACTGTGGGAGCAAACGTTTGTTGCTGCCTTCTGTGAATAAAAATATTTTGGTTTTGTAGTTGCAGGGAAAATATTAGCTGGGTGGTTACTCGTTGTGTCGGTTCTCGGCTGTACGATGGGTGGTATAGTGGTCTCTGCGGCCTTGTCGGCTTCTTTAAAATTAATTTTCTTTTTTTGGCGTCTATTGACGAGAAAGGCAAATAAGTAAATGTGGCTGCTCAGCTGATTATAGTAGTGATTTGCGTAAAGAAAAAAGTAATAGATTAAAGGAAAATTTGTTGTCGTATTACCAGCGTAAAACTTTAATGTATATTAGGTAGGGTTGTATTTGTGGTGGATTTTCATTCATGAATTACACTGTGCATGAAATTGACACTTTTTTTTCGTGACAAGCTGGGCACCTAGCGTTTTAACATAATTCGGGTACGCTGAATCCAGTGGTGCCCACGGTTTTTTAAGATTGGCTCTGGTTTTCGAGATATACCGTTATTTCGAAAATGGAGGAGGTTGCACAACATATGTTCGCGTAACTCAAAAACGCTTTAGCTTATTGAAAAAACTTAAAAAACCGAAATTCCGCAATAAAATTTCCTTTAAGAAAAGTAAAACTTCTTTCTAATATTCGTAGTCGTTTTAGAAACATAATTTTTTTTTTGAAAAAAAAATTAATTTTTTTATAAAAATTTCGAAATTTTTTTAAAAATTCATAAAAAATTGAAAAATTCAGCTAGGCTTCTAATTTTTTGCAGACATATAAAAAACAAAGCTGCAAACAAAACAAGCCATAAATAACACTGCTCGACAAAAAATAATTTTTTTCTTCCCGTTAATTAAAACTATGTGGTCTATGTGGATTTTGATGCGCTGAACTCAAATCCGTAATCGGTTTTTTTCCATCAGATCGGTATTTTTTTTATGGGCGTGCCAAATTTTTTCCCCTAAGTTAGGTTTCGGTTTTCAAAAGTAAAACACCAGAAGATGTGTTTTCTTTATCTCTTATCGTTTTGGAATTATTTATTATTTATTATTTATTATTTTTCAACTAGCACAGTGTTATCGTTATATTGCAAATATTGACATATCTGTTTTATTTCGAAATTTGTTATACAAAAATAGATATAGCTTTTATGTAGGCGCTGCTTTGGAAAAAAAATTATTATATTTGGAAATTGGAAGACGTTGATTATAAAATTTTAGGTATACCTTTACTGTCGCCATTTCTAAGGAGAGACTTACAAAGTCTGCAACAAATTTGTGAAAATTTTGATTGAAAATAATTGAATATAATTACACTGTGCAAGAAATTTACACTTTTTTTTCGTGACAAGCCGGGCACCTAGCGTTTTAATATAATTCGGGTAGGCTGAATCTAGTGGTGCCCACGGTTTTTTAAGATTGGCTCTGGTTTTCGAGATATACCGTTATTTCCAAAATGGAGGAGGTTGCTCAACATATGTTCGTGTAACTCAAAAACGCTTTAGCTTATTGAAAAAACTTAAAAAACCGAAATTCCGCAATAAAATTTCCTTTAAGAAAATATAATATAGTCGTTTTAGAAACAAATTTTTTTTTTGAAAAAAATATTAATTTTTTTATCAAAATTTCGAAATTTTTGTTTTTTAAAAATTCAAATGCAGCTAGGCTTCTAATTTTTTGCAGACGTATAAAAACGAAGCTGATAACAAAACAAGCCCTAAATCTTTAAAATCTGTTAGCAACTTTTGATTCTATTCACAAAAGTCGACAAATTTTAGTTAATTTAAGAATTTCATAAATCGCAATATTTGTATGGGAGCCCCCCTAAGAAGTGAAGTTACCGATTAAAAAATTAGAATTAAGAAATAAAGTCATAAATGCTTACATCTTTGTATTTTATTGTGTTTACAAAACCACACAAATCGGTCTTTTATTGTGCAGTCAAAAACGCACTAATCGGTCTTGTAAAAAACTTAAATAACATATTCTATTGTTATACCTGGAACAGGTGGAAATATTATTCGTCCTGTTTTTTTTTTTTACAAAACATGGTCATGAAGGTCTCGACAGGTACTTTGATTAAAACAATTACAGTATAAATAAGACCCCTTCACTGTCATATGGAAAGTGCTTGCGAAAGTGATTAGTGAAGTTAAAAGCCTTTGAAAATCTTGAATCCAATCAGTTATATTGAAATATCTAAGATGAAGGCATGTAAAAAGTTTAATTACTTTTGTTATGTGTGTGGGAAATATAAAAATATGCCAAGTCGCCGTAAAATCACTACTGAAACAAGTACCTAGTATGAATCATATTTTTCTTTAAGTGTTATATATGGTATAAATGTATCAACCGTCATGTATCACGGTTTCATGCAGTCACAATGAAATCATGCAATATCGTCTGGATATAATGGTACGGCGTCTAAAATTATCTCCAAGACAGAGCATTCTCTTGACAAAAGAGTTAAAACGAGCTAATATTTTAGTACCAGGTGTACAAATATACGGTGCTATCAATCGCCATAGACGATTTACGACTTTTTTTAAAATCTATTGAGAATAATTCTATCGCGTATTGTACTGACATCCGCGGCTTGGTTTTAACAATGCAAAATTAATATAATCCTGGAGATTGGCGCTTATTTATTGATTCTTCCAAAAGTAGCTTTAAAGCAGTTTTGCTACATGTCAATAATTTAAAAAGTCCTATTTCGATAGCACTAAGCACAAATACTTAAGAGACATACGCATCAATGAAAAAAATAATGCAGTTAATTAAATATAAAGACCACAAGTGAAAAATCTGCGCATAGATTTAAAAGTGGTAGCACTTTTAAGAGGTATGCAATTGGGCAAAATACTAAAAATATGTGCTTATGGAATACGCGTTTCGATGGCGGCCAGTAAAATAAACGGGATTGGACTTTACGTGAGGAAAGCAGATTGCATAGAAATAATGTTATTGAATTACCACTTGTGCCGATGGAAAAGATTTTGCTTCCTGCGCTCCACATCAAACTGGGTATTGTAAAAAATTTTATAAAAGCATTGAGCCCAGATGGTGTTGCTTTTACCGAATTGCACCGAATTTTTCCACGATTCAGCGGTATGAAAAATTACATCTTTTCTGAACAAATCAAAAGTTGTACACAGATTTTAATCACTAATAGCTTATTTTGTTTGGAACTTTGTTTTTTATACGCGTAGAATTCTAGCCTTAAATTTTGCACCTGCAGCGCCTGAGATACCCCTAGACGGGCAAAATGACCAGCGCAACTTTATTTTTCATTCTCATCATTTGTTTCTAAGGCCTAGGATTCACTCCTAGGGGGATAAAATGTATGACCGACCTCCAATGTTTTTTGTTCTTAACATTTTCTCAAATTATACTTTCCCTTTGCGTTTTATGAAATCCTTAAATTAACTAAAATTTGTCGACTTTTGTGAATAGAATAGATTTTAAAGATTTATGGCTTGTTTTGTTACCAGCTTCGTTTTTTATATGTTTGCAAAAAATTAGAAGCCTAGCTGCATTTTTTGATTTTTAATGAATTTTTAAAAAACAAAAATTTCGAAATTTTGATCAAAAAATTAGTTTAAAAAATAAATATGTTTCTAAAACGACTGCGGATATTAGAAAGAAATTTTACTTTTCTTAAAGGAAATTTTATTGCGGAATTTCGGTTTTTAAGTTTTTTCAATAAGCTAAAGCGTTTTTGAGTTACACGAACATATGTTGAGCAACCTCCTCCATTTTGGAAATAACGGTATATCTCGAAAACCAGAGCCAATCTTAAAAAACAGTGGGCACCACTAGATTCAGCCTACCCGAATTATATTAAAACGCTAGGTGCCCGGCTTGTCTGTTTTTTCAACTAGCATAGTGTTATTTATCAAGTACATTTTTTATACCCTTCAGACAGTGAAAAAGGGTATATATAGGTTTGTCATTCCGTGTGAAATTTATACAATTTTGATTTCCGACCCCATAAAGTATATATATTCTGAAAGCTTATGAATAGGGGAGTCGATTAAGCCCTGTCAGTCTGTCCGTCTGTCCGTGTGTATGTTGAAATCAACTTTTTGAAGCCCCCCGACATCGCATGGACTCGGGTGAGGTATTAAAATATCAGAAATATTCGGGAGTATATCGGTATTGAAAATCAGAAACATCGGTACATAAACAACTGAGATATGAGCAAAAACCCACGACACCTCGATTTTTTTTCACAAAAACAACAACAACATACGTACATACAAACGTGTATACTGGTTAGAGAAAACGTGGCATCGAATCCCAGCTGAGGCAAAAAAAAATTTTTTTTAATTTTTTTTATATTTTTTTTTATTTTTTATTTAATATGTATATTATTTATATTTTTATTATTATCTTTTTTTTAATATTTTTTTTGTTAAATTTTTTTTTTTTTTTAATTTTTTTTTAAATTTTTTTTTTTAACATACATACGTAAATTTATAATTTTACAATGGGATGTTTTTATATATGTATGTTTTTTATATGTATGTACGTATATCATATGGAATGGTGATACAAACTACTGTTATTGCATGATTACACGTTGTGAAGGGTATTATCAGATTCGGCACGGCCGAATATAGCGCTTTTACTTGTTTTTTTTAATAATGCCTTTGCTGTTGGTGGCAAAGTAGCCTAGTTTTGTGTTCCTTTAGTAATTGTTAATAACAAAGTATGTATATTGTATAGATACTATTAAAGGAAAACATAGTTTGTTATATAATATTTTTAATTATAGTTGGAGATTGAAAATATTGTAGAGGACAACACTTGTGAAGATTTTCGTACCTTGGTCGACATCTATACGCGGAAAGGGGGAGTTAACTGGCAACAGTGTAAGATTATAATAATCTGTTCCTGTAAGTACGAAAAAAGTTTAAGTGCAGTCTGAGAAAAATTTTCAAGGCGAGTATAAAGGTTATATATATATAAGGAGTATACCAGTACGGCGAAAGAATTATTGAATAAACCGTTTTTCATTATCGGCCAGTAAATACGGCAGAATATAAGTATATATAATACCTGGCACATACGAACAGTTACTTTCGCCATATTTTTTTTATACCCGCCACCAAAAAAATGGTGGGGGTATATTCATTTTGTCATTCCGTTTGTAACACATCGAAATATCCATTTTAGACCCCATAAAGTATATATATTCTGAATCGGGGTTTGATTTTATGACGATCTAGCTATGTCCGTCCGTCTGTCCGTCTGTTGAAAGCACGATAGAGGTCGCACCGAAAAAGCTAGGGGGCTCAAATTTTGCCAGAATCTTTCTTATAGACAAGGTTTGTTTGGTATTGAAAATGGGCTAAATCGGCATATTAGGAAGAGAGTTATAGCTTGAAAAGCAAGAGTAGGTCGAAAAAACCGTGTCCTTCGAACATCGAATAAAATGGAATTGTGTCCAAACCCCTAAACGTAGACTCATGAAACTTCGAATATATATTTCCTGGGTAAAGACAATATTTTCCCCCGAAAATTGTCTAAATCTATGCATTAGGAGAGGAGTTATCGATCAAAATGTACGAAAATTTATACCGCACAGTGTATTTTTCGGTATATTTAAAAACAAGAACGTCATAAAAGCAACAAAATTGGATTTACGATTCTGAAATTTTGCACACTCTGCTTTTTGGTGAGTGGCTTTGTTGTAACGGCAAATCAATGTGCCACGCCCACTTTTACGCCCACCTCCCATATAACGTTTTAACTAAAATTCATATAATTTCTCTATTAATAAAGATTTTGGAATAATAAAGGCCTATCTTGAAACACCTCAGTTGTACTCATTCGCAAAAATAACTTTGACACGCCTACTATAACGCCCACTTTTCACGTTACCTACCGTTAATGAAATTTAAAAGCTCATAAAACTGCTAAAATTAGAGGTATGATGATAAATTTTGCTACGTCTATCCCCCTAGGCAATTTTATTACTATGCCAAAAAATTAAGGTGCCACGCCCACTTTTACGCCCACCTCCCATATAACGTTTTACCTAAAATTCATATAATTTCTCTATTAAGAAAGATTTTGGAATAATTAAGGACTATATTGAAACACCTAAGTTGTACTCGTTAGCAAAAACAACTTTGACACGCCTACTATAACGCCCACTTTCACTTTTGAATTGTGTCTAGACGCATAAACGTAGTCACGAAACTTCGAATATATATTTATCGAGTCAAAAGAATATTTTTCCCTAAAAATCGCTTAAATCTATGAATTAGGAAAAGAGTTATAGATAAAAATGTACGAAAATGTAACCTTAAATTCAATTTCTTCCTCTTAAATTCATGTAAATTTTCTATGAATAAAAATTTTGGATTACTAAAGGACTATATTGAAATATCTAAGTTATGTTTATTAGCAGAAACTTTATTGACAAGCGTACTTTAACGGCCATTTTCATTGAAAGACTAAATTTACGAAAACATTTTACTAGCATACCGAAGTTATAATGGGTGGTTTAATTTTAAGGGACTATGTTGATTTTGAATAAAATTATTATGAAAATATTATCATTTATTTTTATAATGATAATATTTGTATGCTTCAATTATGTATGGAACAAAATATCGGCCAAATGGCCCCCCAACCTAGGCGGCACACCACGATCCGATAGTCCAAATTTTCAATGACACTGTTGATGCTCGATTGTTGGGCACGATGATGAGTCGAGGTTGCTTGCTCTTTTGCCACGTTATCGTGAAAAACAGCAATGTTTCCCATTCAACGAACTAAGATGGCATTCACAGATGTATTCACATTTCATATAGAAATATTATTATAATATTTTTTACAATTCTCACGATTGTGGACGAATTCGAACGATTATGTTGACCAAAAGAATCACGAAGTGCACAAAATGCATTTTGATTTGAACGCCCATTTTTATAAAAACCTTTAATATTTAAAAGCGTTGCTCGATTGCGTATCTTTCCACGGTTCAAATTGAGTTAGTCTGAGATTGAGAAAAGTCAAATGAAATACAAGAAAAAAGTTGAAGTTTAGATGTTGTTCACCTTAAACATGGGCCCTTAAAATTTAACCACCCTCTACAAAGAAAGTCATACATATTTTATTATAAAGAGATTATTCTATAGCGATTAACAAAATAATAAATATTGTGCTTTAAATGTACACAAAATTGGTGGTGGGTATAAAAGATTCGGTACAGCCGAATATAGTGCTCTTACTTGTTAAATCTTGAAGCTGTTATATTTTTTTCTTAAGAAGTGCAAAGAACAAGAGAATTAAACAAATTTAATATTAGACATTTTGTATTAAGTTTATGTAACCGTTTTTGTTTTAATTTGAATGTTATATGTTATTGTATAGTGCTGATAGTTAGTTTTTTTTATTTATATTGAAAATAATAGTTTTAAAGACATTTTTTTATATTGCATTTGAACGAGGTAATCGTACCTGTATTTGTGGTGACGTATGAAATAGGTATTTTTCTTTTACGGCGTACAAAGTTTTGTTAAAATTTTCGGCTAGTTTTTTTTAGTATTTGATTTTATAATTCTGTAGTTGTTTCTTTGATTTTCCTAAGAGAGCTCCTTTAGGTGAAGTGTAATTAGAAAATATAAGGAAAAGATATAAGCCGTATGAAACTTTGTAAATAGGTTGCATTTTTGATTGATATATATATATTTTTTGTTTGTTCTCACAAATTCAGGGACGGCATATTTTACCTATAATTTACTTAGTTGTACTTTAATTTATTAGTTTAAAATATTGTTAGTTTGGTGTAATTATGTATATTTATGGATTAAAATTTTTTTTAAATATTTGTAAAAAAAAAAATAGAAGAAAAAAAAGAAGACAGAAATTATTTGTTTAATAAGTGGTTATTATTGCAACCGATCGCTTTATATTTTATTCGTTAGAATTTTAAATTTATAAAAAGAAAAAAGGACTTAGAAAAAAAAACAAATTATAATTTAATACAGGAGTTTAATCAGTTTAAATATAAGTAAAGAGATATTATATATAAGTTTTTATTATAATACCAAATAAATAATTTATTATGTGATTGTGTTTAGCGTAAATATGTGGTACTAATTTGTTTCAGTGGGTAGGTTGATAAAGTGAGGTAAGTGGTAGCGTGTGGATTAATGGGGATCACATACAACTTATATCAGCCGAAGATAGTGATCCAGGATGGGTGGGCGATCGTGGAGGAACTGCCATCTGTACCTCCCTCTTGATGTCTGAATTGTTTGTTGTGTAGATTTAATTTCTTTTTTTTTATTGTGCTTGTCCGTGGGCTGTAATGGTGGGTTGGAACCTTCCCAAGGTGTACCGTTGAGCTAACCGTGCTTTTGGGACACGTAACACCCCATAAAGTATATATTTTCTGAAAGCTTATAAATAGTGCAGTCGATTAGGCTCTGTCAGTCTGACCTTCTGTCCGTGTGTATGTTTAAATCAACATACCCGACATCGCCTGGACCCACGTGAGGTATTAAAATATCAGAAATATTCGGGAGCAGATCGGTGTTAAAAATCAGAAACATGGGTACATAAATAACTGAGATTTGAACAGAAAACCACGAACACCTCGTTTTTTCACAACAACAACATACAAAACATATGTACATACATACATACAAACGTGGTATACTGATAAGAGTGAACGTGGCATCGAATCCTAGCTGAGCCAAAAAAAAAACAATTTATTTTATTATACATATATATAATTTATTTTTTATTGTTTTGTTTTTTTTTTTGTTTTTTGAAACATACATATCTACGTAAACTCAATTTATAATTTTACAATGGGATGTTTTTATATATGTATGTTTTTATTTATGCTTATGTATGTACTGTAATGCAGTTATATTTCCCAGCCGGGTTGGACTCAATCTTTCCACGGGTGGTTTCAAAGGTCTGCTTCCTTTGAGAATAATACAACACTAAGTTGTTAGTTGGTTTGAACAAATATCACAGTTCTGTTGCCAATTGTTACCGGAGTTCGAAGTATGAATTCGTATTTAGACGAATGTAAGCCAAATGCGAAATGCTTTATATTCGGATACGAGGGACTACGAGTTGGTATTACGACGTATATAAGGAAAATGCGGTAGGCTTTATATTCGGTAGCAACAGATTACGAGTTAGTATGATGAATATGGTAACCTTATAGTCGGCTACCGTAAAAATACGAGTTAGTTTCGACAACGAACACAAGGAAAATTCGGAGGGCCTTGTATTCGGATACGGTAAAAATACGAGTTAGTTTCGACAAACGAACACAAGGAAAATTCGGAGGGCCTTGTGTTCGGCTACAACCAAAATACGAGTTAGTCTCTATCTACAGAGCACGTGTGTGGGGAACAGATATCGGCACAATTTCGGGTCGTACTTTAAAGGACCAATTTAAAGTACCACACGACCGATGTCGGTAGCTGCTCGAAGAAGTACCACAATTTAAATAGTGATGAGGCCAAATCAAGCACATTGCTTGGTATGTTAATGACCTTGGGACATCATGGCCAGTGCATTGAGGATTATATTTATTAATGTTATTTCAATTGTGTCTAGACACAGGAGACATTATTTGAATTTATTTTTAATGGAGCATGAACCTGATATATTGCTATTGACAGAGCACGGTCTTGCTCTTGTTATAGATTTAGTGTTGATGGGTATGTTGTTTATAGGAGTGATCGACTGAGGGGGTACGGCTGTTCTTATTAGGGACTACTGCCATTGCGAGGAGATTTTACTTGACACGGGTTGGATTGAGAACACTGCTGTGCGTATTAGGAGAGTGAGTGGCAGTGATATCGTTGTGATCGCTATGTATCTTGGACCAGGGAATGCACTGGATCTTGAGGATTTTTGTCCTGTGCAAAGACTGACTACTAGCTGTAGTGTTGTAATTGGAGCTGATCTTAACGCGAGTCATACATATTGGGGAGAACCCTATACTAACGCCAGCGGCCGTAACCTTAATGAATTTTTGATTGCTAGTCCTGTCCTTGAGATACGACAGACTATCGAACCATTTAGGAAAAGACTGTTAGGGAAAGACTGTCAGGAAATTTGCAACATTATGCCTTACCAGTTTGTGAGAACGTTACTGAGGATGGGAAAGATAAGTGTGTTTAGTCAATGAATGGTGTCTTTTTGGATGCAATGTAATATTCAATTCCCAAAGTTTCTGTAAAAGGTAGGGGATTCATGAAACTTCCACGGCATTACTTGGATCTAATTGAGCATAAAAAGAGATTAAGGCGAATATTGCAGTGATGTGTGGAACCAGGTAGATGCAATACTCTTAGGACTGAAGTGAGGAATATTGGTAGAATTATACAGGGTGCCATAGCTATCTTTGAAAGGGACTATTGGGCGGAATACCTTAGCCGTATTCTCCTCAATAACAGAACTTTTCGTAATGTGAAGTCTGCAGCGGGGCTTAATGTTCGCTCTATGGTTAAGGGCCTGACAGGCCCTAGTGATACGATCGTGACGGATGAAAATGGAAAGGCTAATTTGTTGGCGGAGTCTTTCTTTCGGATGAATCAACCTGGACAGGTGGTCCGGGATAACTCGATTTTTAGGGAGGTGGGAAGGATGACCTTTACAATGGACAACACGACACCTATGACTACCTTTGACAGAACTACTACTGCTGATGGAAGAATCGGCCATGCGGAACATGACTTTGTCAATGCTAGTGCTGTGGGCAATGCACTGAGGAGGAGATCGAACAAAAGATCTAGTGGTGCTGATGGTGTGCCGGATTTCGTACTAAAGAGTACTGACGAAATTGCTTGGGAATTCTTAGCTGTGTTAGTTATTCTTAGTATTCTGAGAGACTTCCAGTTTGGTTTTCGGAATGGCCTTTAAACGTCTCATGCACTGATGGTATTGACTGATTATGTTGATAGGGGTTTGAATAACAGATCCCCGGCCATTGCCGTTAGTTTAGACTTTTCGAGAGCTTTTGACACTGTATGGCAGGATGGGATAATCTATAAGCTCATGCATATGGGATTTGACATAAGTGTTTGTCGTATGGTTGCCAGTTTTCTGAAGGGCCGTACTTTTAAAGTACGAGTTGGGGAAACATTGTCCAATGAGGGTACGAGTACGGCAGGTGTACCTCAGGGTTCGCTATTGGGTCCTGTTTTGTACAATATATTTGTGTCTGACATTCCTCAGCCACCGAATGGGAACCTCTTATTGATGTACGCTGACGACATACTTGTGGCTTCATCGGGCGCAAGGGCTAGGACGGTTAATGGCCGGCTTAATGAGTATTTGGACGGACTTACGAACTATTTTACTAAATGGGGAATGAATTTGAATATTTTGAAGACTACCGCAGTTATATTCAAGGGTAAGCGTAGACATATCTACCCGAATTGGAGGCCATTTATTCCTAGTTTGAGAATAGCGGGTGGAAAGATCAATGTTCCGGACAGGGTAAGGTATCTCGGCGTTATATTCCACGAGAATTTTGAGCACTATCGTCATATAGATGACGTTCTGGAGAGAACAAACAGGGTTTATGGCGCGTATCAAAGTATATTGCGACGTAGGGGTGGCCTTGATCTAAGGATACGCCTATTGATATATCGTCAGGTGATTCGCCCACTTGTTTCTTATGCCTTTCCAGCTTGGGTTGGTATTTCTTCTGCCCAGATGGAGAGGCTGAGAAAATGGGAAAGAAGAATTTTGGTTGCCTGTTTGGGCTTGACACCCTGCTGTAACCATAATGCTGTGTTACGCAGGCCGTCGTGCCGGGCCATTTATAGGGCTATAGACTTTCATAGGATAGATGTCTTTATGATTGAGGGAGCTATCAAGTTCCTGCAGAGTGCTTGTTCGATAGAGAATAGCCTTCTTAGACAATTTTTGGCAGGGCTGGTAATTTGGGGACTGTCCAACATTCAAGGTGTCTTTCCCCCGTGAATTTGTTGACACTTAGGAGAACTGGTCTCCTCTTCGAGAGTGCACACCTCCTTTTTTATCATAGGCGGATTCATTCCCTTAATATAGGTGATACAGAGTATAACACTGCTCAATAATTTTACTTTTTCTCACTCTTTTGTAAATATGTATAATTTCCCTCTATCTTAGTTTTAATTTTAGTATTAAGTTAGTGATAAGTTATTAATATTAGAAAAAGACTTCCTTTTTAATCCCTTTTTTTGGAAAATTTAGAAATAGAATAGATATATAATTAATTGATGTAGCTGCGCTACAAGTTTTGCAATAAAAATGAATGTCTTTGGAAAATACTTAGTATGTAAAGAATAACGTAAATTAATGCCTTATACTATGTTCACACACGCGCCTTAATTGTCAATTTATAATATTATCGCAGTTAAAGGCCTTATTGAGCTAAATTTACCATACTAAAAATTATTTTTAAATTGAGCAATATATACTTAATTGTTTCATTTATTGTCTAAAACTCGAAATACAACTCTTGAGAAGTATGTTCAGTGAGAAAAAAATTCTATAGGTGGCATTTTTAATGTCAAACAAATAAATATACAAAAAATAAAAATTAAGAAAATGGAAAATGTTTGAAGAAATTTAAAAAAAAAAAATGTTTAAATAAATTCAAATACATAAATATGTACATCGTATTTTTACAGCTATCAAATTCTAATAGAGTAAGATAAATTGAGTATGTGTGAACACTTATTTTAATTGCTCAATCAACACTAAATTGAAACAATTAAAAATATCTGTCTGAACAGGGTATTAGTTTTTAGATAGAATTAATTCAATGTACAATTAAATGAATGGGACAAATAAAACTTGAAGAAAAATATTATACAGTTGTGTTTGCAGTGCTCTAGTAAAGTGTTTGTTTATATTGATTTAGTTAAATGAAAAGTTGAAAAATGTCTGGTCGAGGTAAAGGTGGTAAAGTTAAGGGAAAGGCAAAGTCGCGTTCAAACCGTGCTGGTTTACAGTTTCCCGTCAGCCGTATTCATCGTTTGTTACGTAAAGGCAATTATGCTGAACGTGTTGGCGCCGGGGTTCCAGTATATTTAGCTGCCGTTATGGAATATTTGGCTGCTGAAATTCTTGAATTAGCTGGCAATGCTGCTCGTGATAACAAAAAAAACTAGAATTATTCCCCGTCATTTACAATTGGCCATCCGCAATGACGAAGAATTAAACAAATTGTTGTCGGGAGCAACGATTGCTCAAGGTGGCGTTTTACCAAACATTCAAGCTGTACTTTTGCTCAAGAAGACTTAATTTAGAAAGACAATTATGAAATGTTATCAAACAAAAAGTACAATATGGAGGAAGGTGAAACTATTAACCCAAATAAGAAACGGCCTAGAGTCGGAGCCACCGTCGAAGAGCTTCGACGAGTTATTTGTAAAAAAGATAGCGAGTTTGAACTGATAACTAAAAAGTTCAACTATATTGAAGAAGAGAACGCAAAACTAAGGAAAACTGTCGAGGATCTGTTGATGCGGTTGCAAGAAACAGATATTGGAAACGAAAGTTTCTCAAGCGAGGATGATATGCAGGTTGAAGAGAAAAATGCCAAACAGTCTGTTAACAAAATAGCTGAAAATTCAGTCAATAGTGCAAAAAAATCAACTAATAATATGGGAAATAGCCGATTGCCGAATTCATCAGTCGTCCACATTCAAAAGAAAAAAATGCAAGCTAGTCACAAGGAGAAAGATACAAAAATTACTGAGGTTTCATCCCGGAGTAAAACAGATATAAGAGAAGTAGAAAAAAAGAGTAAGTTTGTTCCGGTAATAACGATGTACGACATTAACGTAAAGAGTGTAATAGATTTTATTGACAATATGTTAGATCATAAGAACTATAATATTAAGATTTTAGGTAGTAACGTATCTAATATAGGAGTCTTTACCTTTGAGGACTTTGATAAAGTTAAGGGCTTGCTAGAGGAACAGAAGGTAAACTTTTATACGTACACGACTAAGGGTTTACGACCATTTGTCGTTGTGATAGAGAGACTTCCACATTCTTTCAAGTCTGTGGAAATTTTGGAAAATTTAAATGACCTTCAGACAAACGTCAATATTATTGGTCTATCTAAACTGGGGAACGACAAATGGATTGTTAGGATGTCTAGGGATTCTGACATTGAAAAATTTTACGATAATAGGTATATTTTACGTTGTAGAGTATATATTAGGAAATTTATCCGAAAGTGTGTAACACAGTGTTACTATTGTCAGCGTTTCGGTCATGTATCGGTCAACTGCCGAATGCCTTATAGGTGTGTAAAGTGCGGAGGGTCTCATGGCCCAGGCAAGTGTAATGTACCTCCAAGGGGGGAGAATAACGCGGAGACATTGGTAACTAATCCGGTTACAGGACAGGTGTCTAAGAGGGTTTGCCAGTAAAATGCATTAATTGCAGTGTTGAAGGTCATGCGCCTAGCTGGAAAGAGTGTCAGCGGAGAATTGAGCTCCTTCATAAATTGGAGGAGAAAAAATCACATAGGGCGGTTCTCGTACCCGTGTTGTAGCATCTAATGGGAGTGGGTTCTCATATGCGGGTTCAATCGTCTCTAAACACAAGAGACATTATTATACCCTTCACCTGTGGTGCACAAGGGTATATATAGCTTTGTCATTCCGTTTGTAATTTCTACAATTTTCATTTCCGACCCCATAAAGTATATATTTTCTGAAAGCTTATGAATAGAGGAATCGATTAAGCCTTGACCGTCTGTCCGTGTGTTGGTTGAAATCAACTATATGTTCCACAGATATCTATATGGTATCAATCTCTTGGAAATATCCAGGAATGAATCGCTATTGAAATTCAGCACAATCGCCTCATAACTTTCTGAGATATGAGCAAAAAACCACGACCACCTCGTTTTTTTTCACAATTACAACAACAACCTGCATACATACTGGTTAAAGTAAACGTGGCATCGAATTCCAGCTGAGCCAAAAAAAAATCATTTTATTTTATTTAATATAATATTGATATTTTATAATTTTTTTTTATATTTGTTTTTTAATTTTTTTAAAAAATTTTTTTGACTCAATTCAGGGTCTAATCAGAGATGGCGGCGTAGTGATTGGTGGCGATTTGAATGCTACACACCCGTATTGGGGGGATACTATTATGAACGCGAGTGGACGTAATCTTCGTGAATTTCTACTCATGTGTATGTTGAAGTAAAATGAGAACCCTATCATGCATGAATAGAATTATTGAAGTACTGACAATAACTTTTATATATATATGTATATATGATACACGCTGTTTTAGAATAATATATATAGAAATATAAAATAAAGAAAAAACTCTCTGCTGTATTACTAAAAAAATACCAACGTGTTTTTGTCAACTCGCATATCAAAACTGCAAATTAAAACTTAATTATATAAATAAAAAAACATAAAATAACAGGTTATTGGCCCAGAGCTGACAAACAAACGTAAAAATAATTAAAACAGTAAAAGAAAGTAAAACAATTAAAAAATTAACATAACCTGAAACAAAATGGAAAAACAGGAATACTCTGAAATACAAAGATTGGATGGCGAAGAAAATTTTGCCATGTGGAAATTCCAAGTAGATATTTTACTAAAAAGTGAAGGCCTGTACGAAGCCGTGTTCAACGAAAAATCTAAAGAAAAGATCGACCAGAAAAAGGATGCTCAAGTACAGAAGATCATTATGTGCACTATAAATAAAAAATTACTTCATCTATTACTGAGCTGCGAAAGTGCGACACAAATGTTTGAAAAACTATATGCAATTTTCAAGAAATCTTCTGAACTACAAAAATGTGACTTAATGCAAGAGCTGTTCCAGTATACGTATAATAAATCAAAGGATATGACACATCACATAAGCGCAATAGAAAATCTTGCTTACAGACTAAAAAACATTGGGGAAAAAATTAATGACAACATGCTAATATCTAAAATACTATCAACCTTACCCGAAATCTACAATACATTTGCAACAGCATGGGAATCTACAACAGAATCAGAGAAAACACTTTCTAACCTCACTGCTCGATTATTAACCGAAGAAAAAAGACTAAATAATATTACACATGAAACAAAAGAACCGTTTTTCAACAAAATTTACACACACAAAAATAAAGAATACCTTGACCATAAAGCAAGAGAAAGGTTTTGCCAAATTTGTAAAAGAAACAACCACAATGAAAAGGATTGTTACTATAAAACACAGTGCAAAATTTGTAAAAAATCCAACCACCTGGAGAAAGACTGTTACTTTAAGAAGAAAAAAGTACTAAAGAAAAAAACAGCATTACTTACTACTAACGAGACAAAGTTAATTAAAAGAAAAGAAGAATTTGTGATGGACTCTGGCTGCACAGCACACATGATAAATAATGAAAATATATTAAAGGAAGTAAAAGAAGACAACACACAAATCTGTACAGCTAAAGAAAACGACACATTAAAAGCAGAAAAAAAAGGGAAAATAGAAACAGATGATTTTATTATAAAAAATGTTATATATGTACCCAACTTAAACAAAAACCTATTGTCAGTCAATGCCTTAACGGAAAATAACGCTCAAGTAACCTTTACAAAACATAACGTTATAGTAAAGAAAGAAAATAAGCAAATATTGAAAGGTCGTAAGAATGAAAACGGATTATATACAATTAACTTAAAACTAGATCAAAAGGAAGAAGAATCATATGCAACATTCAAAACCAATGCAACTGAGTGGCATCGGAAACTAGGCCATCAAGGTAAAGATAAAATGAAGAAAATGTTACATATGGTTGAAGGAATGCAAGTAAGTAAAATTGAAATTGATAACATGCCTGATTGTGAAGTGTGCTTAGAATCAAAACAAACTAGATTTCCTTTTAACTCAAACAGAGCAAAAGCCAAAAAACCATTGGAAATTATACATACGGACATCTGCGGTCCTATTTCACCAATTTCATGGAATAATAAACGATACATATTAACTGTCATAGATGATTATACTAACTATGCTAAGTTATACCTACTTACCAATAAGAACAAAACCTTTGAATATTTAAAAATTTATATAAGGGAAGCTGAACGACAGATTGACCTCAAAGTAAAAACGATAAGATGTGACTGTGGTGGCGAATACATTAGCAACGATATGAAAACCTTTTGTCAACAAAGTGGAATTATACTTGACTACACAATACCACATAGCCCCCAACTCAATGGAAAAGCTGAGAGGTACAATCGAACACTTTTTGAAAAAATAAGAGCCATGCTTTATGACAATAATGTTGATAAATCTTTCTGGAGTGAAGCAGCAAAAACCGCTACATACTTATTAAACAGAATACCCGCAGAGGGGCAGAATAAAACACCAATAGAAAAATGGACTGGCAGAAAACCAAACTTAAAATACCTTCAAGTTTTTGGAAGCGAAGTATACAGTAAAAACTTACAGTACTTACATAAATTAGACAAACGTAGCAAGAAATACATCATGATCGGATATACACCTATTGGATATAAACTATGGGATGAAGAGCAGCGCAAAATAATTGAAAGAAGAGACGTAATATTTTTAAACAAAAGATCTTATAGAGATACTGATAATAAGGACAACATAATTAAATTGGTAACGAAGAACAATATAATACAGGAGGAGAACAGAGAAGTAGAGAGAGAGTCGGAAAGTGAATATAATACAGAAAGTGAAGAAGAAGAAATACAAACTACAAACAGAGAAGTAGAGAGAGAGTCAGAAAGTGAATATAATTCAGGAAATGAAGAAGAAGAAATACAATCTAAAGACAGTGAAACACAAAGTCCAGAAGAAACTGCAACAAGAACAGGAAGAAAAATAACGAAACCAACTTACCTCAAAGATTACGTAACGAATATAGCTTATTGCCTAATTACACAAAAGGATGTACCTGAAACCTACGAAGAAGCAATTAAAAACTTAGAATGGAAAGAATCTATTAATAAGGAATTAACAGCATTAAAAAATTTGGAAACTTGGGAAGAAGCAATACCTCCGAAAGATAACAAGCCCATAGATACAAAATGGATTTTCAAAATTAAAGAAGATGGAACAAAAAAGGCAAGGCTGGTGGCAAAAGGCTTTCAGCTGAAAAGAGACGAACGTAATGATATTTTTTACTCACCTGTAGCACGAGTGTCAACGATTAGAATGTTTTTCTCAAAAGCTGTAAACGAAAATCTACCTATGATACAATTAGATGTTCCAACTGCTTTTTTGAATGGCGTGCTTAAAACAGAAGTATACATAAACCCACCTCCAGGATTATCATGTAAGAAAAGATCTCTTAAACTGAAACGTGCATTATATGGATTGGAAGAATCACCTAAATGTTGGAAAGAAACCATTGATAAATTTGCAAAAGATAATAAGTTCAACAGGTCAGATTATGATTATTGTTTATATTATAAAATTGACTGCTGGATGTTAATCTACGTTGATGACATCATTGTAATGGGCAACACTAAAGACATAATCTATGCAATCAAAAAGAAATTTAACGCGAAGTACCTAGGCGAAGCAAAGAAATTCTTAGGGATGGATATAGAAAGAGAAAATGATAAAATAATATTAAAGCAGACAACCCTAATTGAAAAGATTTTGGAAAAATTTGACATGACAAATTGTAATGGAGTCAAGACCCCTATGGAACCGAATTACTACATATTATCAGAGAATAACGAAGAGGAAGATAAAGGAACTGAAAAATACAGAGAAATAATCGGAAGCTTGTTATACTTGACAATGATCTCGAGACCCGATTTGACTTACGCTGTTTCCTACTTAAGCCGCTACTTAGACAAACCAAACAATGAAGCATTTAAAGCTGCTAAGCGAGTATTAAGATATTTAAAAGAAACTAAAGATAGAGGCCTGATATTCAAGAAAGGAAAAGATAATAATTTGAACGGATATTCTGATGCAGACTGGGCAGACAGGATAGGAAAAGTATAAGTGGAGGCATAGTGCTGCATGGCCAAAATCCAGTAGCATGGTTTTCAAAAAAGCAAAGCTGCGTTGCTTTGTCAACAGCAGAAGCGGAGTATACTGCTGCAGCTATAACAGCACAGGAATTAATTAACATAAAAGGAATAAGTGAAAATCTAAACTGCAAAGGTAATGTCAATCTCCTGGTAGACAATCAAGGTGCCATCTGTATGACCAAAAGCAATGAAAACTCAAAAAGAACAAAACACATAGATATTAGATTTCATTTTATTAAAGATTTAGTAAACACAAACAAAGTAAATGTAAAATATGTAAGTTCAAATCAGAATTTGGCTGATGTATTTACAAAGTCGTTATGTTTTCAAAAGTTTCAAACTATAATAACCAATTTCATGACCTGATATATTAAAATAAATATTTCTAATTATTTACATTCAATATATATATATAATTAGTATTAATTAAAAGAATTAAAATTAATATTGTAATACAAATCATAAAATATGAAGAATATGTTAAAAAATAAAAAAATAAAAAAAAATTATTAAAAAAAAAAAAAAAAAACAAACAAACTGGAACAAATGGATTAAAATTATAATTATAACTTCATGATAGATTTCTTATTAAATAATGAATAGCAATTTTAATTTTATTTAAAATTAACTTGAGGAGGAGTGTTGAAGTAAAATGAGAACCCTATCATGCATGAATAGAATTATTGAAGTACTGACAATAACTTTTATATATATATATGATACACGCTGTTTTAGAATAATATATATAAAAATATAAAATAAAGAAAAAACTCTCTGCTGTATTACTAAAAAAATACCAACGTGTTTTTGTCAACTCGCATATCAAAACTGCAAATTAAAACTTAATTATATAAATAAAAAAACATAAAATAACAGTGTACTGATCTGGAAATTCGGAGGACTGAGGGACCGACTAGGATAAATGCGGGGATATCGTCCTTCATTGACATTTTTATGACGTCTGTGGACATTTTGCCAACGACGGAGGATGGGCTTAGGACACTGGATTACGAATCGGATCACAGGGCTATCCAGATGGTATTTTTTGCTTCTGACTGTGTGATACGTGAGCGACCTACACGGTATGACTATGATCGGATGAATGTACGTAGATTTAGGAGTATTTTGTCAGGGAATCTTTCTGAGTGTGGGTTACCAATTAACCGTAATGTCTCTGAGGGCGAAATTGCCGACTGTATTAAGGCAATGAACATGGGCTTTTTAGATGCTATGAATAGGTCGATACCTAGGGTACCAGCTGGTGGTAAAAGTTTGCGCAAACTTCCACCGGATATAATTAACCTTATTGGACAGAAGATGTGAGGATCTGGTCAGGTGCAATATATTGAGGGCGGAGATACGTAACTTTGATAGTATAATACAAGGTGCAATTTAGATTTTCGAACGTGATTCATTTACAAAATTTCTTAGCAATATTCGTGTTGATAATAAGACATATGGAAAGGTAAAATCTGCTGCTGGACTAAATGTTCGCCGTGAAATTCGGAATTTGATAGGTCCTGAGGGAACGACAGTTTTGGATGACTCTGGAAAGGCGAATCTGCTGGCGAGCGAACTTTTGCAAGTGACTCTGCCTGGCCGGGATGCGAACACCGGCGCTTTTTCTATGACGGTTAGGGAGATGGTGTCGACACTGCGCGGGACAATACCATTGACTACATTTGGGGATGGACTTACTGCGGACATGGGAACTGCTGGACTTGATGGACTGGGATTTGCTAGTGCCACAACTGTGAGGGGCGCGTTGAAAAGAAGATCTAATAAGCGATCTTGTGGGGTGGTTGGTGTACCGGACTTTGTACTTAAGAAGACTGAATTTTTTGACATGGAGATTCTTGTTAGTTTTGATTATCCATTGCCTTAATATAGGTTACTTTCCAAAGGCATGGAAGGAGGCCTTGGTGATACCTATTCTAAAGCCAGGGTCTGAACCTGGACAGAGTCGGGGATATACACCGATCTCTTTGCTATCGGCATTTGGTAAATTGTTGGAGTATTTCATACTGGCGAGGATTAATGACAGGATTCTTGACGGAAACATATTAAGAGACTTTCAGTTTGGATTTAGGAGCGAGCTTTCTACATCGCACGCGTTGATGGTGTTTTCAGACTACGTTGCTAAGGGTCTGAACAGAAGATGCCCGACAATTGCTGTGAGCTTGGACTTTTCTAGGGCCTTCGACACTGTTTGGCAGGATGGAATGGTATATGGACTCATGGGCAGCGGATTCGAAACGGACGTTGGCCGTATGGTGGCCAGTTTTCTGCGTGATCGTACTTACAGGGTTAGAGTAGGAGACGTTTTGTCGGATAAGGGAGCCATTTCCGCTGGTGTTCCACAGGGCTCATTACTTGGCCCTGTGCTGTACGATATTTTTGTGGCTGATATACCACAACCACCTGATGGTGTTTTGATTTTAATTTACGCGGATGACATTCTTATTGCCGCTTCAGGCGCTAGTGCTAGGGCTATTAACAATAGACTTAATGGGTACCTATGTATACTATCGGACTATTTTTCTAAATGGAGACTTAATTTGAACCTTCAAAAGACTGTGGCAGTGATGATAAAAGGGAGGCGTAAATATATTTACCCTAACTGTAGGAAGTATATACCTTGTTTAATGATAGGGAACGAAATGATAGGAATCTCTGATAGGATGAAGTATTTGGGGGTTACTTTTCACGAGAATTTTGAATTCTATCGTCACATTGACAATAAATTGGTTGGGGCGAAGAGAATTTTTTGTGCGTATCAAGGCATATTGAAGCGTAGAGGTGGTCTCGATAGGAGAATACGCCTTCTCTTGTATCGTCAGGTAATTCGACCTATCATCTCCTATGCTTTTCCATCTTGGTTTGGAATTTCTTCCTCCCAAATGGAGAGGCTTAGAAGATGGGAGAGGGGTGTTTTAGTTAGTTGTCTGGGCCTAAGATCTCGGTTGGGGGCGGATGGGACTGTACGTAGACCATCGTGTATGTCGGTTTATAGGAGTATAAACTTTAGTAAAATAGATGTTTGCATGATTGAGATGGCAATAAAGTTTTTAGAGGGTGCACGTTCCTTGGGGAACAGTATTGTCAGGGAATGCTTTGATAGAATAGATTCTATTGAAATTGTCCAAATGAATAGATATTTGTCCCCGGTGGACCTTTTAACCGTTAGAGGAACTGGTTTCTTTTATGAGGGTGCAGATCTCATGTTCTATCATAGGAGAATTCGCACGCTAGATATAAGTGACTCTGTGTATAACACTGCTCAGTAGACTATTGCCTTTTACATTGTGTATATTTCCTTCTATCCTTAGCATAAGTTACCTTTAAGTAGTTTGTAAGCTTTTTAACTTAAGTTATATAAATAAGTTCTAGTTCATAAGTTTTTATAATATGAGAGAATCCCCTTTTTGATCCCTTTTTTGGGGAATTTAAAGCAAGAGCCAAGTAGATTAATGTAAGAATGAAGTAGCTAAGCTATAATATATGTGTAATAGTAAAGTCCTTGAAAAATATGTTAGTATGTAAGGAAAACAGTAGAAATGTAATGAATTTAATGGGAATTATTATTAATTAGTGTGCCAATTTAAGTGAAATTAAACTGTAAACAACAAAAATTATTGAAAAAAAAAACGTAGTAGAAAACATGTCTGAGTCCGCCTCTCCAGCACCAGCTGCAGAGAAAAAAGCAAAGAAAGTAGCAAAGGCAAGAAAACCATCCAGTATTCCTTCTCATCCGCCAACTCAACAAATGGTGGATGCTGCTATAAAAACATTGAAGGAACGTGGTGGTTCCTCCCTTCCAGCCATTAAGAAATATCTTACTAGCACTTACAAGGTAGATGCTCAGAAATTGGCTCCGTTCATCAAAAAATATTTAAAGGGCGCTGTAACGAGTGGAAAATTAATTCAAACTAAAGGTAAGGGTGCGTCCGGTTCATTCAAATTGTCTGCTGCTGCCTCAAAATCACCCAAAGCAAGGAAGCCTGCTGCTGATAAGAAGAAAAAGACAGCCGCTACTGGTGATAAAAAGAAGGCTGTAGCTGCTACCAAAAAGGCTTCTGCAAAGAAACCATCTGCTGTTAAAAAGACAGCCGAAAAGAAGAAGACAGAAAAAGCCAAGGCAAAAACTGCTAAAAAGACTGCTACAGTTAAGGCAAAACCAGCCAAAAAGGCCTCGGCAACTAAACCAAAAGCACCCAAAGCAAAGAGTGCGGCTAAACCGAAAAAAACTGTAGCAGCAAAAAAACCAGCAGCTGCCAAAAAGACTGCCGCTAAAAAGTAAATCATTTTCACACCTTGTCTCGAAGGAATTTTCGAAGATAATTATTTCTGCAATAAAAAGCCCTTTTCAGGGCTACAAAAAACATTTAAAGAAGAGATTAAATATAGCGTTTATTTTTTATTCACTAGGTTGCTTCCTTTAGTTTAATACATACAGTGGTTGTCAGCTTATTTGATGCAAGCAAACTTAAAAGACTTAAATCAATATAACTTCATAAATAACTGCAATATTAAAAAGAAACAAAAATGTTTAATTGGTTATATGTGTAGGTTCTACAAAAGTCTTATTTAATTTTTAATTTATTTTTTTTCTACGAGAAAAACAACAAAAACGAAATTAACACTGTCTTTGAATCGTTCAGCTTATTTGATGATTTATTGATGTGTGTGTTGCATTGTTATTGGGTACAGTTGACACAATGACATTATTGTATACGTTAATTTTAAACATGCAAAATAATTTAAAAAATAGAAACACAACATTTATTTACTATGAAGACAATTTACAAATTTCAAGAACTTGTTAATTAATAATTTTCCAGTATGACGTTTAAATAAATTTTTAGCAAACAATATATTAAATTTATTTAAAACGCTATTTACTACGAAAGTAATTTGAAAATTTTAAGAACTTATGGAAATTTTAGTAAGCAATATACATATTATTAAGAAAATTCCCCAACTTTTTTTCTTCTTAAGGAAATGCATTTTACATATGTACATACATATATAAAAAAAATTTTATTTTCAACAAAATAAATCTCTGTGGTCCTGAAAAGGACCGATTGTTTTTTGTTGTCGTTGATATTATGTTGCTGTTTCATATTTTCGTCCAAAAATATTTATTTAACCGCCGAAACCGTACAAAGTGCGACCTTGTCTTTTCAAAGCATAGACAACATCCATGGCTGTGACAGTTTTCCTCTTAGCATGTTCGGTGTAGGTAACGGCATCACGAATAACATTTTCTAAAAATGCTTTCAAGACACCACGGGTTTCCTCGTAAATCAAACCAGATATACGTTTTACACCACCACGACGAGCCAAACGTCTTATAGCTGGCTTAGTAATACCCTGGATGTTATCACGCAACACTTTACGATGACGTTTAGCGCCACCTTTTCCCAAGCCTTTACCACCTTTACCACGACCAGTCATTTCTATTCAATTTCCTTTCAAACACACTTCACAAAATATTCACAAGAAATAATAACATTTTCGATTGATTGATTGATATTTTATTAATTCCCATTAAATTCATTACATAAAATTTAGTTTCTTAATCTAGAAAGCTAATACATTTCTACTGTTTTCCTTACATACTAACATATTTTTCAAGGACTTTACTATTACACATATATTATAGCTTAGCTACTTCATTCTTACATTAATTTACTTGGCTCTTGCTTTAAATTCCCCAAAAAAGGGATCAAAAAGGGGATTCTCTCATATTATAAAAACTTATGAACTAGAACTTATTTATATAACTTAAGTTAAAAAGCTTACAAACTACTTAAAGATAACTTATGCTAAGGATAGAAGGAAATATACACAATGGAAAAGGCAATAGTCTACTGAGCAGTGTTATACACAGAGTCACTTATATCTAGCGTGCGAATTCTCCTATGATAGAACATGAGATCTGCACCCTCATAAAGGAAACCAGCTGCTCTAAGGGTTAAAAGGTCCACCGGGGACAAATATCTATTCATTTGGACAATTTCAATAGAATCTATTCTATCAAAGCATTCCCTGACAATACTGTTCCCCAAGGAACGTGCACCCTCTAAAAACTTTATTGCCATCTCAATCATGCAAGCATCTATTCTACTAAAGTTTATACTCCTATAAACCGACATACACGATGGTCTACGTACAGTCCCATCCGCCCCCAACCGAGATCTTAGGCCCAGACAACTAACTAAAACACCCCTCTCCTATCTTCTAAGCCTCTCCATTTGGGAGGAAGAAATTCCAAACCAAGATGGAAAAGCATAGGAGATGATAGGTCGAATTACCTGACGATACAAGAGAAGGCGTATTCTCCTATCGAGACCACCTCTACGCTTCAATATGCCTTGATACGCACAAAAAATTCTCTTCGCCCCAACCAATTTATTGTCAATGTGACGATAGAATTCAAAATTCTCGTGAAAAGTAACCCCCAAATACTTCATCCTATCAGAGATTCCTATCATTTCGTTCCCTATCATTAAACAAGGTATATACTTCCTACAGTTAGGGTAAATATATTTACGCCTCCCTTTTATCATCACTGCCACAGTCTTCTGTAGGTTCAAATTAAGTCTCCATTTAGAAAAATAGTCCGAAAGTGTACATAGGTACCCATTAAGTCTATTGTTAATAACCCTAGCACTAGCGCCTGAAGCGGCAATAAGAATGTCATCCGCGTAAATTAAAATCAAAACACCATCAGGTGGTTGTGGTATATCAGCCACAAAAATATTGTAAAGCACAGGGCCAAGTAATGAGCCCTGTGGAACACCAGCGGAAATGGTTCCCCTATCCGATAAAACGTCTCCTACTCTAACCCTATAAGTACGATCACGCAGAAAACTGGCCACCATACGGCTAACGTCCGTTTCGAATCCCTTGTTCATGAGTTTATATACTATTCCATCCTGCCAAACAGTGTCGAAGGCTTTAGAGAAGTCCAAGCTCACAGCAATTGTCGGGCATCTTCTGTTCAGACCCTTAGCAACGTAGTCTGAAAACACCATCAACGCGTGCGATGTAGAAAGCTCGCTCCTAAATCCAAACTGAAAGTCCCTTAATACATTCCCGTCAAGAATCCTGTCATTAATCCTCGCCAGTATGAAATACTCCAACAATTTACCAAATGCCGATAGCAAAGAAATCGGCCTATATCCCTGACTCTGTCCAGGGTCAGATCCTGGCTTTATAATAGGTATTACCAAGGCCTCCTTCCATGCCTTAGGAAAGTAACCTATATTAAGGCAATGGTTAATCAAAACTGACAAGAATCCCCATGTCAAGGTATCAGTCTTTTTAAGTACAAAGTCCGGTACACCATCTACCCCACAAGATCGCTTATTAGATCTTCTTTTCAACGCGCCCCCCACAGTCGTGGCACTAACAAATCCCAGTCCATCAAGTCCAGCAGTTCCCATGTCTGCAGTAAGTCCCTCCCCAAATGTAGTCAATGGTATTGTCCCGCGCAGTGTCGACACCATCTCCCTAACCGTCATAGAAAAAGCGCCGGTGTTCGCATCCCAGCCAGGCAGAGTCACTTGCAAAAGTTCGCTCGCCAGCAGATTCGCCTTTCCAGAGTCATCCGAAACTGTCGTTCCCTCAGGACCTATCAAATTCCGAATTTCACGGCGGACATTTAGTCCAGCAGCAGATTTTACCTTTCCATATGTCTTATTATCAACACGAATATCGCTAAGAAATTTTGTAAATGAATCACGTTCAAAAATTGAAATTGCACCCTGTATTATTCTATCAAAGTTACGTATCTCCGCCCTCAATATATTGCACCTGCCCGGATCCTCACATCTTCGCAGACAACGCCTAAGTCTTTTCTTCTGTCCAATAAGGTTAATTATATCCGGTGGAAGTTTGCGCAAACCCTTTCCACCAGCTGGTACCCTAGGTATCGACCTATTCATAGCATCTAAAAAGCCCATGTTCATTGCCTTAATACAGTCGTCAATTTCGCCCTCAGAGACATTACGGTCAATTGGTAACCCACACTCAGAAAGATTCCCTGACAAAATACTCCTAAATCTACGTACATTCATCCGATCATAGTCATACCGTGTAGGTCGCTCACTTATCACACAGTCAGAAGCAAAAAATACCATCTGGATAGCCCTGTGATCCGATTCGTAATCCAGTGTCCTAAGCCCATCCTCCGTCGTTGGCATAATGTCCACAGACGTCATAAAAATATCGATGAAGGACGATATCCCCGCATTTACCCTAGTCGGTCCCTCAGTCCTCCGAATGTCCAGATCAGTACACATGAGTAGAAATTCACGAAGATTACGTCCACTCGCATTCATAATAGTATCCCCCCAATACGGGTGTCTAGCATTCAAATCACCACCAATAACTACACTGCCATTTCTGATAAGACCCTGAATTGAGACAAAGTCAGAATCAGCAAAGACAGTGCTTGGGCGAAGATACATCGAAATAAAGGTGATGAAATCCCCATTAGTTCTCCGTATTCTAACTGCTGTATTCTCAATATTTCCCGTATCAAGGACAATCTCCTCAGAAAGCAATGTGTTCCTAACAAGGACAGCCGTACCTCCTCCACGTCCGTTTTGTCGATCTCGTCTAAATACGTCATACCCATCAATATTAAACCTGTGGCGTGGACCTAGACGGTGCTCAGCCAACAGTAATATATCCGGTCTATGCTGTGTCAAAAATAAATTCAAATAATGTCTCCTGTGTTTAGAGACGATTGAATTAACATTAATAAAAATGGTCTTCAGTAATCTATCCATGATGTCCCAATGTCATTAACATACCAAGAAGAGCCCTTGATTTGTCCTCGTCATTACTCAATTCCCTATATTCCCTAGCAAATTTACCTATTTTACCCAAACACTGTAGTAATTCACCCCCAAAGAAGCGTCCACAATCACGGTTTATGGTCTCATATTGAGCCATGGCAGACCTCAATGAAATATCATCCCCCTGAGACCTTACCGGTCCTGATCCTTGTGCAACCCTTGATGTTGTCAGTTGTCGATCGGCGGTAAAAGCAGCCCCAGCCGCTGCCGCATATGACACTCCATTCTTCAACCCACTCCCATTTGATGCTACAATACGGGTACGAGAACCGCCCCCATGTGATTTTTTCTCCTCCAATTTACGGAGGAGCTCAATTCTCCGCGGACACTCTTTCGAGCTAGCCGCATGGCCTTCGACACTGCAATTAATGCATTTTACTGGCAAACCAACCCTCTTAGACACCTGTCCTGTAACCGGATTAGTTACCAATGTCTCCGCGTTATTCTCCCCCCTTGGTGGTACATTACACTTGCCTGGGCCATGAGACCCTCCGCACTTTACACACCTATAAGGCATTCGGCAGTTGACCGATACATGACCGAAACGCTGACAATTGTAACACTGTGTTACACCCTTTCGAATAAATTTCCTAATATATACCCTACAACGTAAAATATACCTAACTTTGTAAAATTTCTCAATGTCAGAATCCCTAGTCATCCTAACAATCCATTTGTCGTTCCCCAGTTTAGATAGACCAATTATATTGACGTTTATCTCTAGGTCATTCAAATTCTCCAAAATTTCCACAGACTCGAAAGAATGTGGAAGTCCCTCTATCACAGCGACAAATCGTCTTAAACCCTTAGGCGTGTACGTATAAAAGTTCACCTTCTGTTCCTCTAGCAAGCCCTTAACTTTATCAAAGTCCTCAAGGGTACAGACTCCTATATTAGATACGTTACTACCTAAAATCTTAACATTATAGTTCTTATGACCTAACTTATTGTCAATAGAATCTATTACACTCTTTACGTTAATGTCGTACGTCGTTATTATCGGAACAGACTTACTCTTTTTCTCTCCTTCTCTTATAGCTGTCTTACTCCGGGATGAAACCTCAGTAATTTTTGTAGCTTTCTCCTTCTGACTAGCTTGCACTTTTTTCTTTTGGATGTTGACGACTGGTGAATTCGGCAATCGGCTATTTCCCATATTAGTTAATTTTTTAGCACTATGGGCTGAATTTTCGGCTATTTTGTTAACAGGCTGTTTGGCATTTTCCTCTTCAACCTGCATATCATCCTCGCTTGAGAAACTTTCGTTTTCATTGTCTCTATCTTGCAACCGCATCAACAGATCCTCGACAGTTTTCCTTAGCTTTGCGTTCTCTTCTTCAATATAGTTGAACTTTTTAGTCATCAGTTCGAACTCGCTATCTTTTTTGCAAATTACTCGTCGAAGCTCTTCGACGGTGGCTCCGACTCTAGGCCGTTTCTTATTTGGGTTAAGAGTTTCATCTTCCTCCATATTTCCCTCTTACACTTATCAGAGGGTAACAAAACTTGTTGAAATTTAATTCAGTTTTCGACAATCTCAGGTAGAATATTTTCACACCGTCGCTTTAATTACCGCACAGGTAAATTCCAGGTACTGCACCTTTTTTCTCTGAATTTCCCGCAATTACACTTCAGTATTGCCTGGGAATTCACGTTTTTTCTTGACGTCTTGGGATTTTCTTCCAAGAATAATTTAATTTTCTATTTTTCTATGCTTTTTCGTTTTAAAATTTTTCCGTAATGAACTGCACACTTCAACACTTCACACTTCAATCAATAACATTTTCGACAATGTGACTGGTATTTATACCAAATCCGATCATTTTTAGAGTAAGTAAGATATATACTATTGTTCGTTTCACATAGTGTGTGATTAAAAAAAAAACAACCACCATGCACCTTCATACATACAAACCCCTGTTCTAAGTTTGTGATATTTTTCTATATAAGCAGAGTAAACTATCGCAACACGATTATTCGTGTGTTAACAGTGTTTCAGTGTTTAATAAAAGTGAAATAGTAAAGAAATGGCTCGTACTAAGCAAACTGCTCGTAAATCGACTGGTGGCAAAGCACCACGTAAACAATTAGCTACAAAGGCTGCACGTAAAAGCGCACCAGCTACCGGTGGTGTTAAGAAGCCTCATCGTTATCGTCCTGGTACAGTAGCATTGCGTGAAATTCGTCGTTATCAGAAGAGTACTGAATTGTTGATCCGCAAATTGCCTTTCCAACGTTTGGTTCGTGAAATTGCACAAGATTTTAAAACCGACTTGCGTTTCCAGAGTTCTGCTGTAATGGCCCTCCAAGAAGCCAGTGAAGCTTATTTGGTTGGTCTCTTTGAAGATACCAACTTGTGTGCCATTCATGCTAAACGTGTTACAATTATGCCTAAAGATATTCAATTGGCCAGACGTATTCGTGGCGAACGTGCTTAAATTTATTAAATAACAGCAAATAAAATAAATTTACTAAAAACAACAACAAAAACAAAATCGGTCCTTTTCAGGACCACAAATAAGAATTGTAAAAAGAGATTGTGCATTTTTTCAACTAAAATGTTTCTTGAGATTTTTATAAAAAAAAAATATGTATTTTAACAATTGTAAAAAGATAGAGATGACATTTTTTTACTCGCATATATTTATTGTGCAGTTATATTTTTATATGTATAATTAATTATTTCATCTGTTATTTTTAAAAATTTTTTTAATTTTTAAAGTACCTTTTAAATGCAAATAAAATATTTAATAAGGAGTATATGGTTTTTTTTTCTATTAAAACCAGAAAATATATATATTTTTTAAATATTTTAAATAATTAATATAAGTTGGTGACGTACTTATAAAAGTATGTATAACGTTAGCAGTGAGTTTAGATTATCCAAATTCATAAGAGGTTTTTTCAAAAAATTCTTGAAATAATTGACTTAATGTTCCATATATTATGTTTATAAGAAAATTATTAACTTTTAAATTCATAAGTTTAAAAAACTATGTTTTTTAAATAATATTTTTAACATGCCAATATAATTTTTAAAATATTTTTTAGATTTTTTCATCATGTATTACTTATGTTATGGTATTCGCAATATATTTATAGAAAATATAAATAAGTTGTGGTGTACTTTTATTCGATATTTTTAATATCAAATTTATCCAAATAATAATTGTAAAAAGAATACTTCTTAAGATTTCACCCAATGGATGACGAAATAAAGACAAAATAATAATATAATATATAATAAGGCTATTTCTTTAAGAATACAACATCAAGCTTGATTATTATTTACATATATAAATTTTATGTATTTGTTTATAAATTTTTAAACCAAATAATAAATAAAAGGCTTGACCATATGAATTAAAATTTCGTTCAATATATCGTCGTTCGTAATTTATTGTGTTCTATATGTATGCATAGGTTTTATATGTCTCATAGAGCACAATAATTTACGAACGACGATATGATTTTAGTTTTCACAATTTATTACTTATGCAATAGTATTTAAAATACTTACAGCAAATATAATTTGTGTTGTACTTTTTTATTCGATATTTTTAATATGGATTTTGTCCACATAATAATTGTAGATAGAATACTACTGAAGATGTCTTCTAATGGATGACGATATAATAATAAAAGGGAATTTGTTTAAAAATCAGACATCAATATTGATTATTTTTTATGTAAATTTACGTATTTGCGTAATTTTACGTTTTAATTTATAAATATTTCAACTCAATAATAAATATAATGCTTAACCATATGAATTGAAATCTCTTTCAAAATAAAAATGCTTTCAAATAAATATATTCTTTCTGTGCTATTTTTTGTATTATCATTTTGCAATTAACATTTTGAACTTGTAATTTAAAATACACACAATGATATTAACTTAATAACAGTCGAAACTATTTCATTATATTTATAATTTCATAGAAATAATTAGGTATTTTAATATTTATTTAAAAAAATTCACCAATGTACTACATTTATTAATTTAAAACTATTTGCATAGAATAATGTTTTTGCTTTGTTAATTAATATTTTTAGGTGATTTTTTTTTATTGTTATTTAAATTTTTATCTTAATATTTTTTTTTTCAAATATTTTTCTTTATTTTTGCCTTACTTTAATACTTTGAAATTTTCCTACAATTGGAATCGGCAAAAATACCAATGAAAATTATGCCATTATAAGAATTTTCGTTGTTATAGGGCTAATTTTAAAATAATTTTTAAAAATGGAAAAATTTTAAAAATTAAATTTTTCTTTTTGAAACATAAAGACAACATATAAAATTTTTATATACATTAATTTTATAGCTTAGATTGTATAAATTTGTTATAGAATTATGAAAATTTCTTAATAATTTAGAGGATTTTGTTTTTAATCTTGTCAAGCAAATGGGGATAAAATTTGTTAGATTGCGACAAAATTTTTTTAATTAACTATATGTATTTTGTGACACCTAAGGTTCAAATTGGTAAAAAATATTTTTTGTTTCCTTTAAAAATCTTGAAGAAAATATTAAAAATTAAAAAAAACTTTTATTAAATTTTATGCTCGCTCGCACTAAAATTTTTCCAATCTTTTAGTGTTGACTACTATGAACTTCTCATACTAAGTACGTAACTAAAATTAAGATTATACATCAAAAATTAGTGTGCCAATTTAAGTGAAATTAAACTATAAACGACAAAACTTATTGAAAAAAAAAACGTAGTAGAAAACATGTCTGAGTCCGCCGTAGTAACCTCCGCCTCTCCAGCACCAGCTGCAGAGAAAAAAGCAAAGAAAGTAGCAAAGGCAAGAAAACCATCCAGTATTCCTTCTCATCCGCCAACTCAACAAATGGTAGATGCTGCTATAAAAACATTGAAGGAACGTGGTGGTTCCTCCCTTCCAGCCATTAAGAAATATCTTACTAGCACTTACAAGGTAGATGCTCAGAAATTGGCTCCGTTCATCAAAAAATATTTAAAGGGCGCTGTAACGAGTGGAAAATTAATTCAAACTAAAGGTAAGGGTGCGTCCGGTTCATTCAAATTGTCTGCTGCTGCCTCAAAATCACCCAAAGCAAGGAAGCCTGCTGCTGATAAGAAGAAAAAGACAGCCGCTACTGGTGATAAAAAGAAGGCTGTAGCTGCTACCAAAAAGGCTTCTGCAAAGAAACCATCTGCTGTTAAAAAGACAGCCGAAAAGAAGAAGACAGAAAAAGCCAAGGCAAAAACTGCTAAAAAGACTGCTACAGTTAAGGCAAAACCAGCCAAAAAGGCCTCGGCAACTAAACCAAAAGCACCCAAAGCAAAGAGTGCGGCTAAACCGAAAAAAGCTGTAGCAGCAAAAAAACCAGCAGCTGCCAAAAAGACTGCCGCTAAAAAGTAAATCATTTTCACACCTTGTCTCGAAGGAATTTTCGAAGATAATTATTTCTGTAATAAAAAGCCATTTTCAGGGCTACAAAAAAATTTAAAGAAGAGATTAAATATAGCGTTTATTTTTTATTCACTAGGTTGCTTCCTTTAGTTTAATACATATGTATGTACATACATTTTTAAAAATGAATGAAGCAAATTTGAATATATTTAAAACACACAAAAAAATCATACATACGTATAATTTGAAATTGTTTATTAAAAAAAAAAAATGTTTTAAATCAAATATACATACATATTGAAAGAAAAAAATTTTATAACAGAAATGTACAATCTCTTTAAATAAAGTCAAATGTAGTGGCTCTGAAAAGGGCCTATGTTGATGTAAAAAAAACTATTTGTTGGTATTTTTAGGCAATTTATTTGGAGCTGGTATATTTGGTGACAGCCTTTGTACCTTCACTGACAGCGTGTTTAGCCAATTCACCGGGTAACAATAAACGGACAGCTGTTTGAATTTCCCGACTTGTGATGGTTGAACCACTGTTGGCAAAAGTGGCACAATCGTGCCATTT
Organism: Phyto melanocephala; assembly: GCA_941918925.1. NCBI lineage: Eukaryota > Metazoa > Arthropoda > Insecta > Diptera > Rhinophoridae > Phyto > Phyto melanocephala. The sequence continues at coordinate 43,654,071 of OW799236.1, forward strand.
TTGGCACTATTATTTGTTTAATGGCACGATGGCACGCTCAATAAAATTTTGGCACTTTTTCAAACAATAAAAAAAATATAATTTTACTTACTTTTTAAGATATATATTTCTTATTAAAAAGAAATAAATGCCTTTTCTTCCTGTTGTAAGTACTAAAATGCAAAACTACGAACTGCACAGCTTCAAAAAATTTGGTTATTTTAGTACGTTTATATGTTGGAAAGTGTGTTAATCGATTTTTGACTTTATTTCAAGTACCTGATCAATACCTGATGGTTCCGCTCAATCGATATGTAATGCTATTATGAACATTTTACATGATAATGAAATTCCTATAAACAATTTAATCGGATAACTGTTCGGTTATGATGGAAAAGAATAATTTTGTGCAGACTCTGCTTAAAGAAGTTCAACCAAATTTAATATAATTTATCTGTATAAATTTTTAAACTATTAAAGTTTGGAAATTTTTTTGTATATAATAATGAAACTGAATAAATGAATTTATTTTTTTTAAATAAGTAGATATGTGCAGGGTACACTTATACAAGGTGGCGTTGCCAGTCCAGCTGACAATTTGTTTGTGTTCTGGAGTACGTCAAACTACATATTAACAAAATGATTTCAACTCCGGATATTGTCAAACTTCATACATAAAAAAAGAGAGCCGAAAATCACTCTCCTTTACGCTATCACCTTATGTAATTACACCATGGATATGTGTATATGTTTGATATGGCACTTTTTAAAATGTTTTGGCACTTTTTAGCTAAAATTTTGGCACAAGACTGAAATTTTCATATACCATCACTGGGTTGAACGCTTGTTGTAGTGAGCCAAACGAGATACTTCGGCAGCAATACGCTCAAAAATATCATTTGAGGAAATGCCAGTATCGGGATGTACTTGCTTCAACACTTTATAAATATAGATGGCATAGCTTTCATTGCGTTTACGCTTTTTGCCCTTGTCACTCTTAGTAATGTTCTTTTGAGCTTTACCAGCCTTTTTTGCTGCTTTACCACTGGTTTTAGGCGGCATTTTATTCACACGTCTATCTACTATTTAAATTTTTCTACTAATCAAAAAGGGGATTCTCTAAACTATACCAACCAAAATAAAAAGTGCACTATAAATACCTTTTTCTAAGCAAGCAACTCAACTTCGTATTCACATCGGATCTTAATACATAAATTACCCTCAGTTGTATAAGAGGTAGTGATGAGAAAAGTATAAATACCCAACAGAAAGAGAAAAATATCATATAATAGTGTTTGCAGTGCTCTAGTAAAGTGTTTGTTTATATTGATTAAGTTAAAAGAAAAGTTGAAAAATGTCTGGTCGCGGTAAAGGTGGTAAAGAAGGGAAAGGCAAAGTCGCGTTCAAACCGTGCTGGTTTACAGTTTCCCGTCGTCCGTATTCATCGTTTGTTACGTAAAGGCAATTATGCTGAACGTGTTGGCGCCGGGGCTCCAGTATATTTAGCTGCCGTTATGGAATATTTGGCTGCTGAAGTTCTTGAATTAGCTGGCAATGCTGCTCGTGATAACAAAAAAACTAGAATTATTCCCCGTCATTTACAATTGGCCATCCGCAATGACGAAGAATTAAACAAATTGTTGTCCGGAGTAACCATTGCTCAAGGTGGCGTTTTACCAAACATTCAAGCTGTACTTTTGCCCATATCTCTTGTTTTATTTTATACTACATTTACACCTACACAAAATCTAGTACTTAAGGGATTTTAAGCGAAATCTACCAGATTTCCCATACAAATCGAAATCTACTTCGCTACTAGATTTTGGCAAAATCTACTTAAAATCTAGTACTACTTCGTGATGCAACTGTGGTTTTTATTAAATTGTACTAAAATATACTACGCTGCACACAAAAAAATTCAATCATAACATGTAAGGTGGTTGCAATTGCACAAGTACTTTATTGTTTACATTGCTTTTATATGGAGTTTGAATTTTCGAGAAGCAGAACATAGAGAGCCTCTCAGACCACCTTGTAAATGAGTATATTGTTTTGAAAACGAAATCTTGCAAAATGTAAAAAAACAGTGGTATAAACGGTTTAGATTTTAATAAAGATTTTAAATCAAATTTACTAGATTTCTCTTAGGTGTAATGTAGTATTACGATGCAAAAATCATCCCTTGTTTTTTTAAATGTAAAAATAAAATATGTGTAGGTATATGAAATAAAAACAAACTTTAAACAAAAACTAACGCAGGCAGCGATGACTTCGAATCGTATCTTAGCCGAATACTTACGAAGAGATATTACAAATTGTACATATTGATGTTTGTGTTGCATTGTAATTGGGTACAGTTGACACAATGACATTATTGTATACGTTAATTTTAAACATGCAAAATAATTTAAAAAATAAAGAAAAAATAGAAACACAACATTTATTTACTATGAAGACAATTTACAAATTTCAAGAACTTGTTAATTAATAATTTTCCAGTATGACGTTTAAATAAAATTTTAGCAAACAATATATTAAATTTATTTAAAACGCTATTTACTACGAAAGTAATTTGAAAATTTTAAGAACTTATGGAAATTTTAGTAAGCAATATACATATTATTAAGAAAATTCCCCAACTTTTTTTCTTCTTAAGGAAATGCATTTTACATATGTACATATATAAAAAAATTTAATTTGCAACAAAATAAATCTCTTTTTAAAATATGTTTTGTGGTCCTGAAAAGGACCGATTGTTTTTTGTTGTCGTTGATATTATGTTGCTGTTTCATATTTTCGTCCAAAAATATTTATTTAACCGCCGAAACCGTACAAAGTGCGACCTTGTCTTTTCAAAGCATAGACAACATCCATGGCTGTGACAGTTTTCCTCTTAGCATGTTCGGTGTAGGTAACGGCATCACGAATAACATTTTCTAAAAATACTTTCAAGACACCACGGGTTTCCTCGTAAATCAAACCAGATATACGTTTTACACCACCACGACGAGCCAAACGTCTTATAGCTGGCTTAGTAATACCCTGGATGTTATCACGCAACACTTTACGATGACGTTTAGCGCCACCTTTTCCCAAGCCTTTACCACCTTTACCACGACCAGTCATTTCTATTCAATTTCCTTTCAAACACACTTCACAAAATATTCACAAGAACTAATAACATTTTCGACAATGTGACTGGTATTTATACCAAATCCGATCATTTTTAGAGTAAGTAAGATATATACTATTGTTCGTTTCACATAGTGTGTGATTAAAAAAAAAACAACCACCATGCACCTTCATACATACAAACCCCTGTTCTAAGTTTGTGATATTTTTCTATATAAGCAGAGTAAACTATCGCAACACGATTGATTGAAGTGTGAAGTGTTGAAGTGTGCAGTTCATTGCGGAAAAATTTTAAAACGAAAAAACATAGAGAAATAGAAAATTAATTATTCTTGGAGGAAAATCCCAAGACGTCAAGAAAAAGCGTGATTTCCCAGGCAATACTGAAGTGTAATTGCGGGAAATTCAGAGAAAAAAGGTGCAGTACCTGGAATTTACCTGTGCGGTAATTAAGGCGACGGTGTGAAATTATTCTACCTGAGATTGTCGAAAACTGAATTAAATTTCAACAAGTTTTGTTACCCTCTGATAAGTGTAAGAGGGAAATATGGAGGAAGATGAAACTCTTAACCCAAATAATAAACGGCCTAGAGTCGGAGCCACCGTCGAAGAGCTTCGACGAGTAATTTGTAAAAAAGATAGCGAGTTCGAACTGATGACTAAAAAGTTCAACTATATTGAAGAAGAGAACGCAAAGCTAAGGAAAACTGTCGAGGATTTGTTGATGCGGTTGCAAGATAGAGACAATGAAAACGAAAGTTTCTCAAGCGAGGATGACATGCAGGTTGAAGAGGAAATTGCCAAACAGCCTGTTAAAAAAATAGCCGAAGAATCAGCCAATAGTGTTAAGAAATTAACTAATATGGGAAATAGCCGATTGCCGAATTCACCAGTCGTCAACAACCAAAAGAAAAAAGTGCAAGCTAGTCAGAAGGAGAAAGCTACAAAAATTACTGAGGTTTCATCCCGGAGTAAGACAGCTATAAGAGAAGGAGAGAAAAAGAGTAAGTCTGTTCCGATAATAACGACGTACGACATTAACGTTAAAAGTGTAATAGATTCTATTGACAATAAGTTAGGTCATAAGAACTATAATGTTAAGATTTTAGGTAGTAACGTATCTAATATAGGAGTCTGTACCCTTGAGGACTTTGATAAAGTTAAGGGCTTGCTAGAGGAACAGAAGGTAAACTTTTATACATACACGCCTAAGGGTTTACGACCATTTGTCGCTGTGATAGAGGGACTTCCACATTCTTTCGAGTCTGTGGAAATTTTGGAGAATTTGAACGACCTAGAGACAAACGTCAATATAATTGGTCTATCTAAACTGGGGAACGACAAATGGATTGTTAGGATGACTAGAGATTCTGACATTGAGAAATTTTACAAAATTAGGTATATTTTACGTTGTAGAGTATATATTAGGAAATTTATTCGAAAGGGTGTAACACAGTGTTACAATTGTCAGCGTTTCGGTCATGTATCGGTCAACTGCCGAATGCCTTATAGGTGTGTAAAGTGCGGAGGGTCTCATGGCCCAGGCAAGTGTAATGTACCACCAAGGGGGGAGAATAACGCGGAGACATTGATAACTAATCCGGCTACAGGACAGGTGTCTAAGAGGGTTGGTTTGCCAGTAAGATGCATTAATTGCAGTGTTGAAGGCCATGCGGCTAGCTCGAAAGAGTGTCCGCGGAGAATTGAGCTCCTCCGTAAATTGGAGGAGAAAAAATCACATGGGGGCGGTTCTCGTACCCGTATTGTAGCATCGAATGGGAGTGGGTTGAAGAATGGAGTCTCATATGCGGCAGCAGCTGGGGCTGCTTTTACTACCGATCGACAACTGACAACATCAAAGGTTGCACAAGGATCAGGACCGGTAAGGTCTCAGGGGGATGATATTTCATTGAGGTCAGCCATGGCTCAATATGAGACCATAAACCGTGATTGTGGACGCTTCTTTGGGGGTGAATTACTACAGTGTTTGGGTAAAATAGGTAAATTTGCTAGGGAATATAGGGAATTGAGTAATGACGAGGACAAATCAAGGGCTCTTCTTGGTATGTTAATGACATTGGGACATCATGGATAGATTACTGAAGACCATTTTTATTAATGTTAATTCAATCGTCTCTAAACACAGGAGACATTATTTGAATTTATTTTTAACACAGCATAGACCGGATATATTACTGTTGGCTGAGCACCGTCTAGGTCCACGCCACAGGTTTAATATTGATGGGTATAACGTATTTAGACGAGATCGACAAAACGGACGTGGAGGAGGTACGGCTGTCCTTGTTAGGAACACATTGCTTTCTGAGGAGATTGTCCTTGATACGGGAAATATTGAGAATACAGCAGTTAGAATACGGAGAACTAATGGGGATTTCATCACCTTTATTTCGATGTATCTTCGCCCAGGCACTGTCTTTGCTGATTCTGACTTTATCTCAATTCAGGGTCTTATCAGAAATGGCAGTGTAGTTATTGGTGGTGATTTGAATGCTAGACACCCGTATTGGGGGGATACTATTATGAATGCGAGTGGACGTAATCTTCGTGAATTTCTACTCATGTGTACTGATCTGGACATTCGGAGGACTGAGGGACCGACTAGGGTAAATGCGGGGATATCGTCCTTCATCGATATTTTTATGACGTCTGTGGACATTATGCCAACGACGGAGGATGGGCTTAGGACACTGGATTACGAATCGGATCACAGGGCTATCCAGATTGTATTTTTTGCTTCTGACTGTGTGATACGTGAGCGACCTACACGGTATGACTATGATCGGATGAATGTACGTAGATTTAGGAGTATTTTGTCAGGGAATCTTTCTGAGTGTGGGTTACCAATTGACCGTAATGTCTCTGAGGGCGAAATTGACGACTGTATTAAGGCAATGAACATGGGCTTTTTAGATGCTATGAATAGGTCGATACCTAGGGTACCAGCTGGTGGAAAGGGTTTGCGCAAACTTCCGCCGGATATAATTAACCTTATTGGACAGAAGAAAAGACTTAGGCGTTGTCTGCGAAGATGTGAGGATCCGGGCAGGTGCAATATATTGAGGGCGGAGATACGTAACTTTGATAGAATAATACAGGGTGCAATTTCAATTTTTGAACGTGATTCATTTACAAAATTTCTTAGCGATATTCGTGTTGATAATAAGACATATGGAAAGGTTAAATCTGCTGCTGGACTAAATGTCCGCCGTGAAATTCGGAATTTAATAGGTCCTGAGGGAACGACAGTTTCGGATGACTCTGGAAAGGCGAATCTGCTGGCGAGCGAACTTTTGCAAGTGACTCTGCCTGGCCGGGATGCGAACACCGGCGCTTTTTCTATGACGGTTAGGGAGATGGTGTCGACACTGCGCGGGACAATACCATTGACTACATTTGGGGAGGGACTTACTGCAGACATGGGAACTGCTGGACTTGATGGACTGGGATTTGTTAGTGCCACGACTGTGGGGGGCGCGTTGAAAAGAAGATCTAATAAGCGATCTTGTGGGGTAGATGGTGTACCGGACTTTGTACTTAAAAAGACTGATACCTTGACATGGGGATTCTTGTCAGTTTTGATTAACCATTGTCTTAACATAGGTTACTTTCCTAAGGCATGGAAGGAGGCCTTGGTAATACCTATTCTAAAGCCAGGGTCTGACCCTGGACAGAGTCAGGGATATAGGCCGATTTCTTTGCTATCGGCATTTGGTAAATTGTTGGAGTATTTCATACTGGCGAGGATTAATAACAGGATTCTTGACGGGAATGTATTAAGAGACTTTCAGTTTGGATTTAGGAGCGAGCTTTCTACATCGCACGCGTTGATGGTGTTTTCAGACTACGTTGCTAAGGGTCTGAACAGAAGATGCCCGACAATTGCTGTGAGCTTGGACTTTTCTAAAGCCTTCGACACTGTTTGGCAGGATGGAATAGTATATAAACTCATGAACAAGGGATTCGAAACGGACGTTAGCCGTATGGTGGCCAGTTTTCTGCGTGATCGTACTTACAGGGTTAGAGTAGGAGACGTTTTATCGAATAAGGGAACCATTTCCGCTGGCGTTCCACAGGGCTCATTACTTGGCCCTGTGCTTTACAATATTTTTGTGGCTGATATACCACAACCACCTGATGGTGTTTTGATTTTAATTTACGCGGATGACATTCTAATTGCCGCTTCAGGCGCTAGTGCTAGGGTTATTAACAATAGACTTAATGGGTACCTATGTACACTTTCGGACTATTTTTCTAAATGGAGACTTAATTTGAACCTACAGAAGACTGTGGCAGTGATGATAAAAGGGAGGCGTAAATATATTTACCCTAACTGTAGGAAGTATATACCTTGTTTAATGATAGGGAACGAAATGATAGGAATCTCTGATAGGATGAAGTATTTGGGGGTTACTTTCCACGAGAATTTTGAATTCTATCGTCACATTGACAATAAATTGGTTGGGGCGAAGAGAATTTTTTGTGCGTATCAAGGCATATTGAAGCGTAGAGGTGGTCTCGATAGGAGAATACGCCTTCTCTTGTATCGTCAGGTAATTCGACCTATCATCTCCTATGCTTTTCCATCTTGGTTTGGAATTTCTTCCTCCCAAATGGAGAGGCTTAGAAGATGGGAGAGGGGTGTTTTAGTTAGTTGTCTGGGCCTAAGATCTCGGTTGGGGGCGGATGGGACTGTACGTAGACCATCGTGTATGTCGGTTTATAGGGGTATGAACTTTAGTAGAATAGATGTTTGCATGATTGAGATGGCAATAAAGTTTTTAGAGGGTGCACGTTCCTTGGGGAACAGTATTGTCAGGGAATGCTTTGATAGAATAGATTCTATTGAAATTGTCCAAATGAATAGATATTTGTCCCCGGTGGACCTTTTAACCCTTAGAGCAGCTGGTTTCCTTTATGAGGGTGCAGATCTCATGTTCTATCATAGGAGAATTCGCACGCTAGATATAAGTGACTCTGTGTATAACACTGCTCAGTAGACTATTGCCTTTTCTATTGTGTATATTTCCTTCTATCCTTAGCATAAGTTATCTTTAAGTAGTTTGTAAGCTTTTTAACTTAGGTTATATAAATAAGTTCTAGTTCATAAGTTTTTATAATATGAGAGAATCCCCTTTTTGATCCCTTTTTTGGGGAATTTAAAGCAAGAGCCAAGTAAATTAATGTAAGAATGAAGTAGCTAAGCTATAATATATGTGTAATAGTAAAGTCCTTGAAAAATATGTTAGTATGTAAGGAAAACAGTAGAAATGTATTAGCTTTCTAGATTAAGAAACTAAATTTTATGTAATGAATTTAATGGGAATTAATAAAATATCAATCAATCAATCAATCAATCGCAACACGATTATTCGTGTGTTAACAGTGTTTCAGTGTTTAATAAAAGTGAAATAGTAAAGAAATGGCTCGTACTAAGCAAACTGCTCGTAAATCGACTGGTGGCAAAGCACCACGTAAACAATTAGCTACAAAGGCTGCACGTAAAAGCGCACCAGCTACCGGTGGTGTTAAGAAGCCTCATCGTTATCGTCCTTGTACAGTAGCATTGCGTGAAATTCGTCGTTATCAGAAGAGTACTGAATTGTTGATCCGCAAATTGCCTTTCCAACGTTTGGTTCGTGAAATTGCACAAGATTTTAAAACCGACTTGCGTTTCCAGAGTTCTGCTGTAATGGCCCTCCAAGAAGCCAGTGAAGCTTATTTGGTTGGTCTCTTTGAAGATACCAACTTGTGTGCCATTCATGCTAAACGTGTTACAATTATGCCTAAAGATATTCAATTGGCCAGACGTATTCGTGGCGAACGTGCTTAAATTTATTAAATAACAGCAAATAAAATAAATTTACTAAAAACAACAACAAAAACAAAATCGGTCCTTTTCAGGACCACAAATAAGAATTGTAAAAAGAGATTGTGCATTTTTTCAACTAAAATGTTTCTTGAGATTTTTATAAAAAAAAAATATGTATTTTAACAATTGTAAAAAGATAGAGATGACATTTTTTTACTCGCGTATATTTATTGTGCAGTTATATTTTTATATGTATAATTAATTATTTCATCTGTTATTTTTAAAAATTTTTTTAATTTTTAAAGTAACTTTTAAATGCAAATAAAATATTTAATAAGGAGTATATGGTTTTTTTCTATTAAAACCAGAAAATATATATATTTTTTAAATATTTTAAATAATTAATATAAGTTGGTGACGTACTTATAAAAGTATGTATAACGTTAGCAGTGAGTTTAGATTATCCAAATTCATAAGAGGTTTTTTCAAAAAATTCTTGAAATAATTGACTTAATGTTCCATATATTATGTTTATAAGGAAATTATTAACTTTTAAATTCATAAGTTTAAAAAACTATGTTTTTTAAATAATATTTTTAACATGCCAATATAATTTTTAAAATATTTTTTAGATTTTTTCATCATGTATTACTTATGTTATGGTATTCGCAATATATTTATAGAAAATATAAATAAGTTGTGGTGTACTTTTATTCGATATTTTTAATATCAAATTTATCCAAATAATAATTGTAAAAAGAATACTTCTTAAGATTTCACCCAATGGATGACGAAATAAAGACAAAATAATAATATAATATATAATAAGGCTATTTCTTTAAGAATACAACATCAAGCTTGATTATTATTTACATATATAAATTTTATGTATTTGTTTATAAATTTTTAAACCAAATAATAAATAAAAGGCTTGACCATATGAATTAAAATTTCGTTCAATATATCGTCGTTCGTAATTTATTGTGTTCTATATGTATGCATAGGTTTTATATGTCTCATAGAGCACAATAATTTACGAACGACGATATGATTTTAGTTTTCACAATTTATTACTTATGCAATAGTATTTAAAATACTTACAGCAAATATAATTTGTGTTGTACTTTTTTATTCGATATTTTTAATATGGATTTTGTCCACATAATAATTGTAGATAGAATACTACTGAAGATGTCTTCTAATGGATGATGATATAATAATAAAAGGGAATTTGTTTAAAAATCAGACATCAATATTGATTATTTTTTATGTAAATTTACGTATTTGCGTAATTTTACGTTTTAATTTATAAATATTTCAACTCAATAATAAATATAATGCTTAACCATATGAATTGAAATCTCTTTCAAAATAAAAATGCTTTAAAATAAATATATTCTTTCTGTGCTATTTTTTGTATTATCATTTTGCAATTAACATTTTGAACTTGTAATTTAAAATACACACAATGATATTAACTTAATAACAGTCGAAACTATTTCATTATATTTATAATTTCATAGAAATAATTAGGTATTTTAATATTTATTTAAAAAAATTCACCAATGTACTACATTTATTAATTTAAAACTATTTGCATAGAATAATGTTTTTGCTTTGTTAATTAATATTTTTAGGTGATTTTTTTTTTATTGTTATTTAAATTTTTATCTTAATATTTTTTTTTTCAAATATTTTTCTTTATTTTTGCCTTACTTTAATACTTTGAAATTTTCCTACAATTGGAATCGGCAAAAATACCAATGAAAATTATGCCATTATAAGAATTTTCGTTGTTATAGGGCTAATTTTAAAATAATTTTTAAAAATGGAAAAATTTTAAAAATTAAATTTTTCTTTTTGAAACATAAAGACAACATATAAAATTTTTATATACATTAATTTTATAGCTTAGATTGTATAAATTTGTTATAGAATTATGAAAATTTCTTAATAATTTAGAGGATTTTGTTTTTAATCTTGTCAAGCAAATGGGGATAAAATTTGTTAGATTGCGACAAAATTTTTTTAATTAACTATATGTATTTTGTGACACCTAAGGTTCAAATTGGTAAAAAATATTTTTTGTTTCCTTTAAAAATCTTGAAGAAAATATTAAAAATTAAAAAAAACTTTTATTAAATTTTATGCTCGCTCGCACTAAAATTTTTCCAATCTTTTAGTGTTGACTACTATGAACTTCTCATACTAAGTACGTAACTAAAATTAAGATTACACATCAAAAATTAGTGTGCCAATTTAAGTGAAATTAAAATATAAACGACAAAACTTATTGAAAAAAAAAAACGTAGTAGAAAACATGTCTGAGTCCGCCGTAGTAACCTCCGCCTCTCCAGCACCAGCTGCAGAGAAAAAAGCAAAGAAAGTAGCAAAGGCAAGAAAACCATCCAGTATTCCTTCTCATCCGCCAACTCAACAAATGGTAGATGCTGCTATAAAAACATTGAAGGAACGTGGTGGTTCCTCCCTTCCAGCCATTAAGAAATATCTTACTAGCACTTACAAGGTAGATGCTCAGAAATTGGCTCCGTTCATCAAAAAATATTTAAAGGGCGCTGTAACGAGTGGAAAATTAATTCAAACTAAAGGTAAGGGTGCGTCCGGTTCATTCAAATTGTCTGCTGCTGCCTCAAAATCACCCAAAGCAAGGAAGCCTGCTGCTGATAAGAAGAAAAAGACAGCCGCTACTGGTGATAAAAAGAAGGCTGTAGCTGCTACCAAAAAGGCTTCTGCAAAGAAACCATCTGCTGTTAAAAAGACAGCCGAAAAGAAGAAGACAGAAAAAGCCAAGGCAAAAACTGCTAAAAAGACTGCTACAGTTAAGGCAAAACCAGCCAAAAAGGCCTCGGCAACTAAACCAAAAGCACCCAAAGCAAAGAGTGCGGCTAAACCGAAAAAAGCTGTAGCAGCAAAAAAACCAGCAGCTGCCAAAAAGACTGCCGCTAAAAAGTAAATCATTTTCACACCTTGTCTCGAAGGAATTTTCGAAGATAATTATTTCTGTAATAAAAAGCCCTTTTCAGGGCTACAAAAAACATTTAAAGAAGAGATTAAATATAGCGTTTATTTTTTATTCACTAGGTTGCTTCCTTTAGTTTAATACATATGTATGTACATACATTTTTAAAAATGAATGAAGCAAATTTGAATATATTTAAAAATTGTAATTGCGTTTTGTCATTCGGTACCATTAAGAAGTAAAAATAATATGAAATAACGTCAAAAAATTATTTACAAATGAAAGGAAATAAACACACAAAAAAATCATACATACGTATAATTTGAAATTGTTTATTAAAAAAAAAAATGTTTTAAATCAAATATACATACATATTGAAAGAAAAAAATTTTATAACAGAAATGTACAATCTCTTTAAATAAAGTCAAATGTAGTGGCTCTGAAAAGGGCCTATGTTGATGTAAAAAAAACTATTTGTTGGTATTTTTAGGCAATTTATTTGGAGCTGGTATATTTGGTGACAGCCTTTGTACCTTCACTGACAGCGTGTTTAGCCAATTCACCGGGTAACAATAAACGGACAGCTGTTTGAATTTCCCGACTTGTGATGGTTGAACCACTGTTGGCAAAAGTGGCACAATCGTGCCATTTTTGGCACTATTATTTGTTTAATGGCACGATGGCACGCTCAATAAAATTTTGGCACTTTTTCAAACAATAAAAAAAATATAATTTTACTTACTTTTTAAGATATATATTTCTTATTAAAAAGAAATAAATGCCTTTTCTTCCTGTTGTAAGTACTAAAATGCAAAACTACGAACTGCACAGCTTCAAAAAATTTGGTTATTTTAGTACGTTTATATGTTGGAAAGTGTGTTAATCGATTTTTTACTTTATTTCAAGTACCTGATCAATACCTGATGGTTCCGCTCAATCGATATGTAATGCTATTATGAACATTTTACATGATAATGAAATTCCTATAAACAATTTAATCGGATAACTGTTCGGTTATGATGGAAAAGAATAATTTTGTGCAGACTCTGCTTAAAGAAGTTCAACCAAATTTAATATAATTTATCTGTATAAATTTTTAAACTATTAAAGTTTGGAAATTTTTTTGTATATAATAATGAAACTGAATAAATGAATTTATTTTTTTTAAATAAGTAGATATGTGCAGGGTACACTTATACAAGGTGGCGTTGCCAGTCCAGCTGACAATTTGTTTGTGTTCTGGAGTACGTCAAACTACATATTAACAAAATGATTTCAACTCCGGATATTGTCAAACTTCATACATAAAAAAAGAGAGCCGAAAATCACTCTCCTTTACGCTATCACCTTATGTAATTACACCATGGATATGTGTATATGTTTGATATGGCACTTTTTAAAATGTTTTGGCACTTTTTAGCTAAAATTTTGGCACAAGACTGAAATTTTCATATACCATCACTGGGTTGAACGCTTGTTGTAGTGAGCCAAACGAGATACTTCGGCAGCAATACGCTCAAAAATATCATTTGAGGAAATGCCAGTATCGGGATGTACTTGCTTCAACACTTTATAAATATAGATGGCATAGCTTTCATTGCGTTTACGCTTTTTGCCCTTGTCACTCTTAGTAATGTTCTTTTGAGCTTTACCAGCCTTTTTTGCTGCTTTACCACTGGTTTTAGGCGGCATTTTATTCACACGTCTATCTACTATTTAAATTTTTCTACTAATCAAAAAGGGGATTCTCTAAACTATACCAACCAAAATAAAAAGTGCACTATAAATACCTTTTTCTAAGCAAGCAACTCAACTTCGTATTCACATCGGATCTTAATACATAAATTACCCTCAGTTGTATAAGAGGTAGTGATGAGAAAAGTATAAATACCCAACAGAAAGAGAAAAATATCATATAATAGTGTTTGCAGTGCTCTAGTAAAGTGTTTGTTTATATTGATTAAGTTAAAAGAAAAGTTGAAAAATGTCTGGTCGCGGTAAAGGTGGTAAAGAAGGGAAAGGCAAAGTCGCGTTCAAACCGTGCTGGTTTACAGTTTCCCGTCGGCCGTATTCATCGTTTGTTACGTAAAGGCAATTATGCTGAACGTGTTGGCGCCGGGGCTCCAGTATATTTAGCTGCCGTTATGGAATATTTGGCTGCTGAAGTTCTTGAATTAGCTGGCAATGCTGCTCGTGATAACAAAAAAACTAGAATTATTCCCCGTCATTTACAATTGGCCATCCGCAATGACGAAGAATTAAACAAATTGTTGTCCGGAGTAACCATTGCTCAAGGTGGCGTTTTACCAAACATTCAAGCTGTACTTTTGCCCATATCTCTTGTTTTATTTTATACTACATTTACACCTACACAAAATCTAGTACTTAAGGGATTTTAAGCGAAATCTACCAGATTTCCCATACAAATCGAAATCTACTTCGCTACTAGATTTTGGCAAAATCTACTTAAAATCTAGTACTACTTCGTGATGCAACTGTGGTTTTTATTAAATTGTACTAAAATATACTACGCTGCACACAAAAAAATTCAATCATAACATGTAAGGTGGTTGCAATTGCACAAGTACTTTATTGTTTACATTGCTTTTATATGGAGTTTGAATTTTCGAGAAGCAGAACATAGAGAGCCTCTCAGACCACCTTGTAAATGAGTATATTGTTTTGAAAACGAAATCTTGCAAAATGTCAAAAAACAGTGGTATAAACGGTTTAGATTTTAATAAAGATTTTAAATCAAATTTACTAGATTTCTCTTAGGTGTAATGTAGTATTACGATGCAAAAATCATCCCTTGTTTTTTTAAATGTAAAAATAAAATATGTGTAGGTATATGAAATAAAAACAAACTTTAAACAAAAACTAACGCAGGCAGCGATGACTTCGAATCGTATCTTAGCCGAATACTTACGAAGAGATATTACAAATTGTACATATTGATGTTTGTGTTGCATTGTAATTGGGTACAGTTGACACAATGACATTATTGTATACGTTAATTTTAAACATGCAAAATAATTTAAAAAATAAAGAAAAAATAGAAACACAACATTTATTTACTATGAAGACAATTTACAAATTTCAAGAACTTGTTAATTAATAATTTTCCAGTATGACGTTTAAATAAAATTTTAGCAAACAATATATTAAATTTATTTAAAACGCTATTTACTACGAAAGTAATTTGAAAATTTTAAGAACTTATGGAAATTTTAGTAAGCAATATACATATTATTAAGAAAATTCCCCAACTTTTTTTCTTCTTAAGGAAATGCATTTTACATATGTACATATATAAAAAAATTTAATTTGCAACAAAATAAATCTCTTTTTAAAATATGTTTTGTGGTCCTGAAAAGGACCGATTGTTTTTTGTTGTCGTTGATATTATGTTGCTGTTTCATATTTTCGTCCAAAAATATTTATTTAACCGCCGAAACCGTACAAAGTGCGACCTTGTCTTTTCAAAGCATAGACAACATCCATGGCTGTGACAG
Source organism: Phyto melanocephala (assembly GCA_941918925.1). NCBI lineage: Eukaryota > Metazoa > Arthropoda > Insecta > Diptera > Rhinophoridae > Phyto > Phyto melanocephala. The sequence goes on from OW799236.1 coordinate 43,669,507, forward strand.
TTTTCCTCTTAGCATGTTCGGTGTAGGTAACGGCATCACGAATAACATTTTCTAAAAATACTTTCAAGACACCACGGGTTTCCTCGTAAATCAAACCAGATATACGTTTTACACCACCACGACGAGCCAAACGTCTTATAGCTGGCTTAGTAATACCCTGGATGTTATCACGCAACACTTTACGATGACGTTTAGCGCCACCTTTTCCCAAGCCTTTACCACCTTTACCACGACCAGTCATTTCTATTCAATTTCCTTTCAAACACACTTCACAAAATATTCACAAGAACTAATAACATTTTCGACAATGTGACTGGTATTTATACCAAATCCGATCATTTTTAGAGTAAGTAAGATATATACTATTGTTCGTTTCACATAGTGTGTGATTAAAAAAAAAACAACCACCATGCACCTTCATACATACAAACCCCTGTTCTAAGTTTGTGATATTTTTCTATATAAGCAGAGTAAACTATCGCAACACGATTGATTGAAGTGTGAAGTGTTGAAGTGTGCAGTTCATTGCGGAAAAATTTTAAAACGAAAAAACATAGAGAAATAGAAAATTAATTATTCTTGGAGGAAAATCCCAAGACGTCAAGAAAAAGCGTGATTTCCCAGGCAATACTGAAGTGTAATTGCGGGAAATTCAGAGAAAAAAGGTGCAGTACCTGGAATTTACCTGTGCGGTAATTAAGGCGACGGTGTGAAATTATTCTACCTGAGATTGTCGAAAACTGAATTAAATTTCAACAAGTTTTGTTACCCTCTGATAAGTGTAAGAGGGAAATATGGAGGAAGATGAAACTCTTAACCCAAATAATAAACGGCCTAGAGTCGGAGCCACCGTCGAAGAGCTTCGACGAGTAATTTGTAAAAAAGATAGCGAGTTCGAACTGATGACTAAAAAGTTCAACTATATTGAAGAAGAGAACGCAAAGCTAAGGAAAACTGTCGAGGATTTGTTGATGCGGTTGCAAGATAGAGACAATGAAAACGAAAGTTTCTCAAGCGAGGATGACATGCAGGTTGAAGAGGAAATTGCCAAACAGCCTGTTAAAAAAATAGCCGAAGAATCAGCCAATAGTGTTAAGAAATTAACTAATATGGGAAATAGCCGATTGCCGAATTCACCAGTCGTCAACAACCAAAAGAAAAAAGTGCAAGCTAGTCAGAAGGAGAAAGCTACAAAAATTACTGAGGTTTCATCCCGGAGTAAGACAGCTATAAGAGAAGGAGAGAAAAAGAGTAAGTCTGTTCCGATAATAACGACGTACGACATTAACGTTAAAAGTGTAATAGATTCTATTGACAATAAGTTAGGTCATAAGAACTATAATGTTAAGATTTTAGGTAGTAACGTATCTAATATAGGAGTCTGTACCCTTGAGGACTTTGATAAAGTTAAGGGCTTGCTAGAGGAACAGAAGGTAAACTTTTATACATACACGCCTAAGGGTTTACGACCATTTGTCGCTGTGATAGAGGGACTTCCACATTCTTTCGAGTCTGTGGAAATTTTGGAGAATTTGAATGACCTAGAGACAAACGTCAATATAATTGGTCTATCTAAACTGGGGAACGACAAATGGATTGTTAGGATGACTAGAGATTCTGACATTGAGAAATTTTACAAAATTAGGTATATTTTACGTTGTAGGGTATATATTAGGAAATTTATTCGAAAGGGTGTAACACAGTGTTACAATTGTCAGCGTTTCGGTCATGTATCGGTCAACTGCCGAATGCCTTATAGGTGTGTAAAGTGCGGAGGGTCTCATGGCCCAGGCAAGTGTAATGTACCACCAAGGGGGGAGAATAACGCGGAGACATTGATAACTAATCCGGCTACAGGACAGGTGTCTAAGAGGGTTGGTTTGCCAGTAAGATGCATTAATTGCAGTGTTGAAGGCCATGCGGCTAGCTCGAAAGAGTGTCCGCGGAGAATTGAGCTCCTCCGTAAATTGGAGGAGAAAAAATCACATGGGGGCGGTTCTCGTACCCGTATTGTAGCATCGAATGGGAGTGGGTTGAAGAATGGAGTCTCATATGCGGCAGCAGCTGGGGCTGCTTTTACTACCGATCGACAACTGACAACATCAAAGGTTGCACAAGGATCAGGACCGGTAAGGTCTCAGGGGGATGATATTTCATTGAGGTCAGCCATGGCTCAATATGAGACCATAAACCGTGATTGTGGACGCTTCTTTGGGGGTGAATTACTACAGTGTTTGGGTAAAATAGGTAAATTTGCTAGGGAATATAGGGAATTGAGTAATGACGAGGACAAATCAAGGGCTCTTCTTGGTATGTTAATGACATTGGGACATCATGGATAGATTACTGAAGACCATTTTTATTAATGTTAATTCAATCGTCTCTAAACACAGGAGACATTATTTGAATTTATTTTTAACACAGCATAGACCGGATATATTACTGTTGGCTGAGCACCGTCTAGGTCCACGCCACAGGTTTAATATTGATGGGTATAACGTATTTAGACGAGATCGACAAAACGGACGTGGAGGAGGTACGGCTGTCCTTGTTAGGAACACATTGCTTTCTGAGGAGATTGTCCTTGATACGGGAAATATTGAGAATACAGCAGTTAGAATACGGAGAACTAATGGGGATTTCATCACCTTTATTTCGATGTATCTTCGCCCAGGCACTGTCTTTGCTGATTCTGACTTTATCTCAATTCAGGGTCTTATCAGAAATGGCAGTGTAGTTATTGGTGGTGATTTGAATGCTAGACACCCGTATTGGGGGGATACTATTATGAATGCGAGTGGACGTAATCTTCGTGAATTTCTACTCATGTGTACTGATCTGGACATTCGGAGGACTGAGGGACCGACTAGGGTAAATGCGGGGATATCGTCCTTCATCGATATTTTTATGACGTCTGTGGACATTATGCCAACGACGGAGGATGGGCTTAGGACACTGGATTACGAATCGGATCACAGGGCTATCCAGATTGTATTTTTTGCTTCTGACTGTGTGATACGTGAGCGACCTACACGGTATGACTATGATCGGATGAATGTACGTAGATTTAGGAGTATTTTGTCAGGGAATCTTTCTGAGTGTGGGTTACCAATTGACCGTAATGTCTCTGAGGGCGAAATTGACGACTGTATTAAGGCAATGAACATGGGCTTTTTAGATGCTATGAATAGGTCGATACCTAGGGTACCAGCTGGTGGAAAGGGTTTGCGCAAACTTCCGCCGGATATAATTAACCTTATTGGACAGAAGAAAAGACTTAGGCGTTGTCTGCGAAGATGTGAGGATCCGGGCAGGTGCAATATATTGAGGGCGGAGATACGTAACTTTGATAGAATAATACAGGGTGCAATTTCAATTTTTGAACGTGATTCATTTACAAAATTTCTTAGCGATATTCGTGTTGATAATAAGACATATGGAAAGGTTAAATCTGCTGCTGGACTAAATGTCCGCCGTGAAATTCGGAATTTAATAGGTCCTGAGGGAACGACAGTTTCGGATGACTCTGGAAAGGCGAATCTGCTGGCGAGCGAACTTTTGCAAGTGACTCTGCCTGGCCGGGATGCGAACACCGGCGCTTTTTCTATGACGGTTAGGGAGATGGTGTCGACACTGCGCGGGACAATACCATTGACTACATTTGGGGAGGGACTTACTGCAGACATGGGAACTGCTGGACTTGATGGACTGGGATTTGTTAGTGCCACGACTGTGGGGGGCGCGTTGAAAAGAAGATCTAATAAGCGATCTTGTGGGGTAGATGGTGTACCGGACTTTGTACTTAAAAAGACTGATACCTTGACATGGGGATTCTTGTCAGTTTTGATTAACCATTGTCTTAACATAGGTTACTTTCCTAAGGCATGGAAGGAGGCCTTGGTAATACCTATTCTAAAGCCAGGGTCTGACCCTGGACAGAGTCAGGGATATAGGCCGATTTCTTTGCTATCGGCATTTGGTAAATTGTTGGAGTATTTCATACTGGCGAGGATTAATAACAGGATTCTTGACGGGAATGTATTAAGAGACTTTCAGTTTGGATTTAGGAGCGAGCTTTCTACATCGCACGCGTTGATGGTGTTTTCAGACTACGTTGCTAAGGGTCTGAACAGAAGATGCCCGACAATTGCTGTGAGCTTGGACTTTTCTAAAGCCTTCGACACTGTTTGGCAGGATGGAATAGTATATAAACTCATGAACAAGGGATTCGAAACGGACGTTAGCCGTATGGTGGCCAGTTTTCTGCGTGATCGTACTTACAGGGTTAGAGTAGGAGACGTTTTATCGAATAAGGGAACCATTTCCGCTGGCGTTCCACAGGGCTCATTACTTGGCCCTGTGCTTTACAATATTTTTGTGGCTGATATACCACAACCACCTGATGGTGTTTTGATTTTAATTTACGCGGATGACATTCTAATTGCCGCTTCAGGCGCTAGTGCTAGGGTTATTAACAATAGACTTAATGGGTACCTATGTACACTTTCGGACTATTTTTCTAAATGGAGACTTAATTTGAACCTACAGAAGACTGTGGCAGTGATGATAAAAGGGAGGCGTAAATATATTTACCCTAACTGTAGGAAGTATATACCTTGTTTAATGATAGGGAACGAAATGATAGGAATCTCTGATAGGATGAAGTATTTGGGGGTTACTTTCCACGAGAATTTTGAATTCTATCGTCACATTGACAATAAATTGGTTGGGGCGAAGAGAATTTTTTGTGCGTATCAAGGCATATTGAAGCGTAGAGGTGGTCTCGATAGGAGAATACGCCTTCTCTTGTATCGTCAGGTAATTCGACCTATCATCTCCTATGCTTTTCCATCTTGGTTTGGAATTTCTTCCTCCCAAATGGAGAGGCTTAGAAGATGGGAGAGGGGTGTTTTAGTTAGTTGTCTGGGCCTAAGATCTCGGTTGGGGGCGGATGGGACTGTACGTAGACCATCGTGTATGTCGGTTTATAGGAGTATAAACTTTAGTAGAATAGATGTTTGCATGATTGAGATGGCAATAAAGTTTTTAGAGGGTGCACGTTCCTTGGGGAACAGTATTGTCAGGGAATGCTTTGATAGAATAGATTCTATTGAAATTGTCCAAATGAATAGATATTTGTCCCCGGTGGACCTTTTAACCCTTAGAGCAGCTGGTTTCCTTTATGAGGGTGCAGATCTCATGTTCTATCATAGGAGAATTCGCACGCTAGATATAAGTGACTCTGTGTATAACACTGCTCAGTAGACTATTGCCTTTTCTATTGTGTATATTTCCTTCTATCCTTAGCATAAGTTATCTTTAAGTAGTTTGTAAGCTTTTTAACTTAGGTTATATAAATAAGTTCTAGTTCATAAGTTTTTATAATATGAGAGAATCCCCTTTTTGATCCCTTTTTTGGGGAATTTAAAGCAAGAGCCAAGTAAATTAATGTAAGAATGAAGTAGCTAAGCTATAATATATGTGTAATAGTAAAGTCCTTGAAAAATATGTTAGTATGTAAGGAAAACAGTAGAAATGTATTAGCTTTCTAGATTAAGAAACTAAATTTTATGTAATGAATTTAATGGGAATTAATAAAATATCAATCAATCAATCAATCAATCGCAACACGATTATTCGTGTGTTAACAGTGTTTCAGTGTTTAATAAAAGTGAAATAGTAAAGAAATGGCTCGTACTAAGCAAACTGCTCGTAAATCGACTGGTGGCAAAGCACCACGTAAACAATTAGCTACAAAGGCTGCACGTAAAAGCGCACCAGCTACCGGTGGTGTTAAGAAGCCTCATCGTTATCGTCCTGGTACAGTAGCATTGCGTGAAATTCGTCGTTATCAGAAGAGTACTGAATTGTTGATCCGCAAATTGCCTTTCCAACGTTTGGTTCGTGAAATTGCACAAGATTTTAAAACCGACTTGCGTTTCCAGAGTTCTGCTGTAATGGCCCTCCAAGAAGCCAGTGAAGCTTATTTGGTTGGTCTCTTTGAAGATACCAACTTGTGTGCCATTCATGCTAAACGTGTTACAATTATGCCTAAAGATATTCAATTGGCCAGACGTATTCGTGGCGAACGTGCTTAAATTTATTAAATAACAGCAAATAAAATAAATTTACTAAAAACAACAACAAAAACAAAATCGGTCCTTTTCAGGACCACAAATAAGAATTGTAAAAAGAGATTGTGCATTTTTTCAACTAAAATGTTTCTTGAGATTTTTATAAAAAAAAAATATGTATTTTAACAATTGTAAAAAGATAGAGATGACATTTTTTTACTCGCGTATATTTATTGTGCAGTTATATTTTTATATGTATAATTAATTATTTCATCTGTTATTTTTAAAAATTTTTTTAATTTTTAAAGTAACTTTTAAATGCAAATAAAATATTTAATAAGGAGTATATGGTTTTTTTCTATTAAAACCAGAAAATATATATATTTTTTAAATATTTTAAATAATTAATATAAGTTGGTGACGTACTTATAAAAGTATGTATAACGTTAGCAGTGAGTTTAGATTATCCAAATTCATAAGAGGTTTTTTCAAAAAATTCTTGAAATAATTGACTTAATGTTCCATATATTATGTTTATAAGGAAATTATTAACTTTTAAATTCATAAGTTTAAAAAACTATGTTTTTTAAATAATATTTTTAACATGCCAATATAATTTTTAAAATATTTTTTAGATTTTTTCATCATGTATTACTTATGTTATGGTATTCGCAATATATTTATAGAAAATATAAATAAGTTGTGGTGTACTTTTATTCGATATTTTTAATATCAAATTTATCCAAATAATAATTGTAAAAAGAATACTTCTTAAGATTTCACCCAATGGATGACGAAATAAAGACAAAATAATAATATAATATATAATAAGGCTATTTCTTTAAGAATACAACATCAAGCTTGATTATTATTTACATATATAAATTTTATGTATTTGTTTATAAATTTTTAAACCAAATAATAAATAAAAGGCTTGACCATATGAATTAAAATTTCGTTCAATATATCGTCGTTCGTAATTTATTGTGTTCTATATGTATGCATAGGTTTTATATGTCTCATAGAGCACAATAATTTACGAACGACGATATGATTTTAGTTTTCACAATTTATTACTTATGCAATAGTATTTAAAATACTTACAGCAAATATAATTTGTGTTGTACTTTTTTATTCGATATTTTTAATATGGATTTTGTCCACATAATAATTGTAGATAGAATACTACTGAAGATGTCTTCTAATGGATGATGATATAATAATAAAAGGGAATTTGTTTAAAAATCAGACATCAATATTGATTATTTTTTATGTAAATTTACGTATTTGCGTAATTTTACGTTTTAATTTATAAATATTTCAACTCAATAATAAATATAATGCTTAACCATATGAATTGAAATCTCTTTCAAAATAAAAATGCTTTAAAATAAATATATTCTTTCTGTGCTATTTTTTGTATTATCATTTTGCAATTAACATTTTGAACTTGTAATTTAAAATACACACAATGATATTAACTTAATAACAGTCGAAACTATTTCATTATATTTATAATTTCATAGAAATAATTAGGTATTTTAATATTTATTTAAAAAAATTCACCAATGTACTACATTTATTAATTTAAAACTATTTGCATAGAATAATGTTTTTGCTTTGTTAATTAATATTTTTAGGTGATTTTTTTTTTATTGTTATTTAAATTTTTATCTTAATATTTTTTTTTTCAAATATTTTTCTTTATTTTTGCCTTACTTTAATACTTTGAAATTTTCCTACAATTGGAATCGGCAAAAATACCAATGAAAATTATGCCATTATAAGAATTTTCGTTGTTATAGGGCTAATTTTAAAATAATTTTTAAAAATGGAAAAATTTTAAAAATTAAATTTTTCTTTTTGAAACATAAAGACAACATATAAAATTTTTATATACATTAATTTTATAGCTTAGATTGTATAAATTTGTTATAGAATTATGAAAATTTCTTAATAATTTAGAGGATTTTGTTTTTAATCTTGTCAAGCAAATGGGGATAAAATTTGTTAGATTGCGACAAAATTTTTTTAATTAACTATATGTATTTTGTGACACCTAAGGTTCAAATTGGTAAAAAATATTTTTTGTTTCCTTTAAAAATCTTGAAGAAAATATTAAAAATTAAAAAAAACTTTTATTAAATTTTATGCTCGCTCGCACTAAAATTTTTCCAATCTTTTAGTGTTGACTACTATGAACTTCTCATACTAAGTACGTAACTAAAATTAAGATTACACATCAAAAATTAGTGTGCCAATTTAAGTGAAATTAAACTATAAACGACAAAACTTATTGAAAAAAAAAAACGTAGTAGAAAACATGTCTGAGTCCGCCGTAGTAACCTCCGCCTCTCCAGCACCAGCTGCAGAGAAAAAAGCAAAGAAAGTAGCAAAGGCAAGAAAACCATCCAGTATTCCTTCTCATCCGCCAACTCAACAAATGGTAGATGCTGCTATAAAAACATTGAAGGAACGTGGTGGTTCCTCCCTTCCAGCCATTAAGAAATATCTTACTAGCACTTACAAGGTAGATGCTCAGAAATTGGCTCCGTTCATCAAAAAATATTTAAAGGGCGCTGTAACGAGTGGAAAATTAATTCAAACTAAAGGTAAGGGTGCGTCCGGTTCATTCAAATTGTCTGCTGCTGCCTCAAAATCACCCAAAGCAAGGAAGCCTGCTGCTGATAAGAAGAAAAAGACAGCCGCTACTGGTGATAAAAAGAAGGCTGTAGCTGCTACCAAAAAGGCTTCTGCAAAGAAACCATCTGCTGTTAAAAAGACAGCCGAAAAGAAGAAGACAGAAAAAGCCAAGGCAAAAACTGCTAAAAAGACTGCTACAGTTAAGGCAAAACCAGCCAAAAAGGCCTCGGCAACTAAACCAAAAGCACCCAAAGCAAAGAGTGCGGCTAAACCGAAAAAAGCTGTAGCAGCAAAAAAACCAGCAGCTGCCAAAAAGACTGCCGCTAAAAAGTAAATCATTTTCACACCTTGTCTCGAAGGAATTTTCGAAGATAATTATTTCTGTAATAAAAAGCCCTTTTCAGGGCTACAAAAAACATTTAAAGAAGAGATTAAATATAGCGTTTATTTTTTATTCACTAGGTTGCTTCCTTTAGTTTAATACATATGTATGTACATACATTTTTAAAAATGAATGAAGCAAATTTGAATATATTTAAAAATTGTAATTGCGTTTTGTCATTCGGTACCATTAAGAAGTAAAAATAATATGAAATAACGTCAAAAAATTATTTACAAATGAAAGGAAATAAACACACAAAAAAATCATACATACGTATAATTTGAAATTGTTTATTAAAAAAAAAAATGTTTTAAATCAAATATACATACATATTGAAAGAAAAAAATTTTATAACAGAAATGTACAATCTCTTTAAATAAAGTCAAATGTAGTGGCTCTGAAAAGGGCCTATGTTGATGTAAAAAAAACTATTTGTTGGTATTTTTAGGCAATTTATTTGGAGCTGGTATATTTGGTGACAGCCTTTGTACCTTCACTGACAGCGTGTTTAGCCAATTCACCGGGTAACAATAAACGGACAGCTGTTTGAATTTCCCGACTTGTGATGGTTGAACCACTGTTGGCAAAAGTGGCACAATCGTGCCATTTTTGGCACTATTATTTGTTTAATGGCACGATGGCACGCTCAATAAAATTTTGGCACTTTTTCAAACAATAAAAAAAATATAATTTTACTTACTTTTTAAGATATATATTTCTTATTAAAAAGAAATAAATGCCTTTTCTTCCTGTTGTAAGTACTAAAATGCAAAACTACGAACTGCACAGCTTCAAAAAATTTGGTTATTTTAGTACGTTTATATGTTGGAAAGTGTGTTAATCGATTTTTTACTTTATTTCAAGTACCTGATCAATACCTGATGGTTCCGCTCAATCGATATGTAATGCTATTATGAACATTTTACATGATAATGAAATTCCTATAAACAATTTAATCGGATAACTGTTCGGTTATGATGGAAAAGAATAATTTTGTGCAGACTCTGCTTAAAGAAGTTCAACCAAATTTAATATAATTTATCTGTATAAATTTTTAAACTATTAAAGTTTGGAAATTTTTTTGTATATAATAATGAAACTGAATAAATGAATTTATTTTTTTTAAATAAGTAGATATGTGCAGGGTACACTTATACAAGGTGGCGTTGCCAGTCCAGCTGACAATTTGTTTGTGTTCTGGAGTACGTCAAACTACATATTAACAAAATGATTTCAACTCCGGATATTGTCAAACTTCATACATAAAAAAAGAGAGCCGAAAATCACTCTCCTTTACGCTATCACCTTATGTAATTACACCATGGATATGTGTATATGTTTGATATGGCACTTTTTAAAATGTTTTGGCACTTTTTAGCTAAAATTTTGGCACAAGACTGAAATTTTCATATACCATCACTGGGTTGAACGCTTGTTGTAGTGAGCCAAACGAGATACTTCGGCAGCAATACGCTCAAAAATATCATTTGAGGAAATGCCAGTATCGGGATGTACTTGCTTCAACACTTTATAAATATAGATGGCATAGCTTTCATTGCGTTTACGCTTTTTGCCCTTGTCACTCTTAGTAATGTTCTTTTGAGCTTTACCAGCCTTTTTTGCTGCTTTACCACTGGTTTTAGGCGGCATTTTATTCACACGTCTATCTACTATTTAAATTTTTCTACTAATCAAAAAGGGGATTCTCTAAACTATACCAACCAAAATAAAAAGTGCACTATAAATACCTTTTTCTAAGCAAGCAACTCAACTTCGTATTCACATCGGATCTTAATACATAAATTACCCTCAGTTGTATAAGAGGTAGTGATGAGAAAAGTATAAATACCCAACAGAAAGAGAAAAATATCATATAATAGTGTTTGCAGTGCTCTAGTAAAGTGTTTGTTTATATTGATTAAGTTAAAAGAAAAGTTGAAAAATGTCTGGTCGCGGTAAAGGTGGTAAAGAAGGGAAAGGCAAAGTCGCGTTCAAACCGTGCTGGTTTACAGTTTCCCGTCGTCCGTATTCATCGTTTGTTACGTAAAGGCAATTATGCTGAACGTGTTGGCGCCGGGGCTCCAGTATATTTAGCTGCCGTTATGGAATATTTGGCTGCTGAAGTTCTTGAATTAGCTGGCAATGCTGCTCGTGATAACAAAAAAACTAGAATTATTCCCCGTCATTTACAATTGGCCATCCGCAATGACGAAGAATTAAACAAATTGTTGTCCGGAGTAACCATTGCTCAAGGTGGCGTTTTACCAAACATTCAAGCTGTACTTTTGCCCATATCTCTTGTTTTATTTTATACTACATTTACACCTACACAAAATCTAGTACTTAAGGGATTTTAAGCGAAATCTACCAGATTTCCCATACAAATCGAAATCTACTTCGCTACTAGATTTTGGCAAAATCTACTTAAAATCTAGTACTACTTCGTGATGCAACTGTGGTTTTTATTAAATTGTACTAAAATATACTACGCTGCACACAAAAAAATTCAATCATAACATGTAAGGTGGTTGCAATTGCACAAGTACTTTATTGTTTACATTGCTTTTATATGGAGTTTGAATTTTCGAGAAGCAGAACATAGAGAGCCTCTCAGACCACCTTGTAAATGAGTATATTGTTTTGAAAACGAAATCTTGCAAAATGTCAAAAAACAGTGGTATAAACGGTTTAGATTTTAATAAAGATTTTAAATCAAATTTACTAGATTTCTCTTAGGTGTAATGTAGTATTACGATGCAAAAATCATCCCTTGTTTTTTTAAATGTAAAAATAAAATATGTGTAGGTATATGAAATAAAAACAAACTTTAAACAAAAACTAACGCAGGCAGCGATGACTTCGAATCGTATCTTAGCCGAATACTTACGAAGAGATATTACAAATTGTACATATTGATGTTTGTGTTGCATTGTAATTGGGTACAGTTGACACAATGACATTATTGTATACGTTAATTTTAAACATGCAAAATAATTTAAAAAATAAAGAAAAAATAGAAACACAACATTTATTTACTATGAAGACAATTTACAAATTTCAAGAACTTGTTAATTAATAATTTTCCAGTATGACGTTTAAATAAAATTTTAGCAAACAATATATTAAATTTATTTAAAACGCTATTTACTACGAAAGTAATTTGAAAATTTTAAGAACTTATGGAAATTTTAGTAAGCAATATACATATTATTAAGAAAATTCCCCAACTTTTTTTCTTCTTAAGGAAATGCATTTTACATATGTACATATATAAAAAAATTTAATTTGCAACAAAATAAATCTCTTTTTAAAATATGTTTTGTGGTCCTGAAAAGGACCGATTGTTTTTTGTTGTCGTTGATATTATGTTGCTGTTTCATATTTTCGTCCAAAAATATTTATTTAACCGCCGAAACCGTACAAAGTGCGACCTTGTCTTTTCAAAGCATAGACAACATCCATGGCTGTGACAGTTTTCCTCTTAGCATGTTCGGTGTAGGTAACGGCATCACGAATAACATTTTCTAAAAATACTTTCAAGACACCACGGGTTTCCTCGTAAATCAAACCAGATATACGTTTTACACCACCACGACGAGCCAAACGTCTTATAGCTGGCTTAGTAATACCCTGGATGTTATCACGCAACACTTTACGATGACGTTTAGCGCCACCTTTTCCCAAGCCTTTACCACCTTTACCACGACCAGTCATTTCTATTCAATTTCCTTTCAAACACACTTCACAAAATATTCACAAGAACTAATAACATTTTCGACAATGTGACTGGTATTTATACCAAATCCGATCATTTTTAGAGTAAGTAAGATATATACTATTGTTCGTTTCACATAGTGTGTGATTAAAAAAAAAACAACCACCATGCACCTTCATACATACAAACCCCTGTTCTAAGTTTGTGATATTTTTCTATATAAGCAGAGTAAACTATCGCAACACGATTGATTGAAGTGTGAAGTGTTGAAGTGTGCAGTTCATTGCGGAAAAATTTTAAAACGAAAAAACATAGAGAAATAGAAAATTAATTATTCTTGGAGGAAAATCCCAAGACGTCAAGAAAAAGCGTGATTTCCCAGGCAATACTGAAGTGTAATTGCGGGAAATTCAGAGAAAAAAGGTGCAGTACCTGGAATTTACCTGTGCGGTAATTAAGGCGACGGTGTGAAATTATTCTACCTGAGATTGTCGAAAACTGAATTAAATTTCAACAAGTTTTGTTACCCTCTGATAAGTGTAAGAGGGAAATATGGAGGAAGATGAAACTCTTAACCCAAATAATAAACGGCCTAGAGTCGGAGCCACCGTCGAAGAGCTTCGACGAGTAATTTGTAAAAAAGATAGCGAGTTCGAACTGATGACTAAAAAGTTCAACTATATTGAAGAAGAGAACGCAAAGCTAAGGAAAACTGTCGAGGATTTGTTGATGCGGTTGCAAGATAGAGACAATGAAAACGAAAGTTTCTCAAGCGAGGATGACATGCAGGTTGAAGAGGAAATTGCCAAACAGCCTGTTAAAAAAATAGCCGAAGAATCAGCCAATAGTGTTAAGAAATTAACTAATATGGGAAATAGCCGATTGCCGAATTCACCAGTCGTCAACAACCAAAAGAAAAAAGTGCAAGCTAGTCAGAAGGAGAAAGCTACAAAAATTACTGAGGTTTCATCCCGGAGTAAGACAGCTATAAGAGAAGGAGAGAAAAAGAGTAAGTCTGTTCCGATAATAACGACGTACGACATTAACGTTAAAAGTGTAATAGATTCTATTGACAATAAGTTAGGTCATAAGAACTATAATGTTAAGATTTTAGGTAGTAACGTATCTAATATAGGAGTCTGTACCCTTGAGGACTTTGATAAAGTTAAGGGCTTGCTAGAGGAACAGAAGGTAAACTTTTATACATACACGCCTAAGGGTTTACGACCATTTGTCGCTGTGATAGAGGGACTTCCACATTCTTTCGAGTCTGTGGAAATTTTGGAGAATTTGAACGACCTAGAGACAAACGTCAATATAATTGGTCTATCTAAACTGGGGAACGACAAATGGATTGTTAGGATGACTAGAGATTCTGACATTGAGAAATTTTACAAAATTAGGTATATTTTACGTTGTAGAGTATATATTAGGAAATTTATTCGAAAGGGTGTAACACAGTGTTACAATTGTCAGCGTTTCGGTCATGTATCGGTCAACTGCCGAATGCCTTATAGGTGTGTAAAGTGCGGAGGGTCTCATGGCCCAGGCAAGTGTAATGTACCACCAAGGGGGGAGAATAACGCGGAGACATTGATAACTAATCCGGCTACAGGACAGGTGTCTAAGAGGGTTGGTTTGCCAGTAAGATGCATTAATTGCAGTGTTGAAGGCCATGCGGCTAGCTCGAAAGAGTGTCCGCGGAGAATTGAGCTCCTCCGTAAATTGGAGGAGAGAAAATCACATGGGGGCGGTTCTCGTACCCGTATTGTAGCATCGAATGGGAGTGGGTTGAAGAATGGAGTCTCATATGCGGCAGCAGCTGGGGCTGCTTTTACTACCGATCGACAACTGACAACATCAAAGGTTGCACAAGGATCAGGACCGGTAAGGTCTCAGGGGGATGATATTTCATTGAGGTCAGCCATGGCTCAATATGAGACCATAAACCGTGATTGTGGACGCTTCTTTGGGGGTGAATTACTACAGTGTTTGGGTAAAATAGGTAAATTTGCTAGGGAATATAGGGAATTGAGTAATGACGAGGACAAATCAAGGGCTCTTCTTGGTATGTTAATGACATTGGGACATCATGGATAGATTACTGAAGACCATTTTTATTAATGTTAATTCAATCGTCTCTAAACACAGGAGACATTATTTGAATTTATTTTTAACACAGCATAGACCGGATATATTACTGTTGGCTGAGCACCGTCTAGGTCCACGCCACAGGTTTAATATTGATGGGTATAACGTATTTAGACGAGATCGACAAAACGGACGTGGAGGAGGTACGGCTGTCCTTGTTAGGAACACATTGCTTTCTGAGGAGATTGTCCTTGATACGGGAAATATTGAGAATACAGCAGTTAGAATACGGAGAACTAATGGGGATTTCATCACCTTTATTTCGATGTATCTTCGCCCAGGCACTGTCTTTGCTGATTCTGACTTTATCTCAATTCAGGGTCTTATCAGAAATGGCAGTGTAGTTATTGGTGGTGATTTGAATGCTAGACACCCGTATTGGGGGGATACTATTATGAATGCGAGTGGACGTAATCTTCGTGAATTTCTACTCATGTGTACTGATCTGGACATTCGGAGGACTGAGGGACCGACTAGGGTAAATGCGGGGATATCGTCCTTCATCGATATTTTTATGACGTCTGTGGACATTATGCCAACGACGGAGGATGGGCTTAGGACACTGGATTACGAATCGGATCACAGGGCTATCCAGATTGTATTTTTTGCTTCTGACTGTGTGATACGTGAGCGACCTACACGGTATGACTATGATCGGATGAATGTACGTAGATTTAGGAGTATTTTGTCAGGGAATCTTTCTGAGTGTGGGTTACCAATTGACCGTAATGTCTCTGAGGGCGAAATTGACGACTGTATTAAGGCAATGAACATGGGCTTTTTAGATGCTATGAATAGGTCGATACCTAGGGTACCAGCTGGTGGAAAGGGTTTGCGCAAACTTCCGCCGGATATAATTAACCTTATTGGACAGAAGAAAAGACTTAGGCGTTGTCTGCGAAGATGTGAGGATCCGGGCAGGTGCAATATATTGAGGGCGGAGATACGTAACTTTGATAGAATAATACAGGGTGCAATTTCAATTTTTGAACGTGATTCATTTACAAAATTTCTTAGCGATATTCGTGTTGATAATAAGACATATGGAAAGGTTAAATCTGCTGCTGGACTAAATGTCCGCCGTGAAATTCGGAATTTAATAGGTCCTGAGGGAACGACAGTTTCGGATGACTCTGGAAAGGCGAATCTGCTGGCGAGCGAACTTTTGCAAGTGACTCTGCCTGGCCGGGATGCGAACACCGGCGCTTTTTCTATGACGGTTAGGGAGATGGTGTCGACACTGCGCGGGACAATACCATTGACTACATTTGGGGAGGGACTTACTGCAGACATGGGAACTGCTGGACTTGATGGACTGGGATTTGTTAGTGCCACGACTGTGGGGGGCGCGTTGAAAAGAAGATCTAATAAGCGATCTTGTGGGGTAGATGGTGTACCGGACTTTGTACTTAAAAAGACTGATACCTTGACATGGGGATTTTTGTCAGTTTTGATTAACCATTGTCTTAACATAGGTTACTTTCCTAAGGCATGGAAGGAGGCCTTGGTAATACCTATTCTAAAGCCAGGGTCTGACCCTGGACAGAGTCAGGGATATAGGCCGATTTCTTTGCTATCGGCATTTGGTAAATTGTTGGAGTATTTCATACTGGCGAGGATTAATAACAGGATTCTTGACGGGAATGTATTAAGAGACTTTCAGTTTGGATTTAGGAGCGAGCTTTCTACATCGCACGCGTTGATGGTGTTTTCAGACTACGTTGCTAAGGGTCTGAACAGAAGATGCCCGACAATTGCTGTGAGCTTGGACTTTTCTAAAGCCTTCGACACTGTTTGGCAGGATGGAATAGTATATAAACTCATGAACAAGGGATTCGAAACGGACGTTAGCCGTATGGTGGCCAGTTTTCTGCGTGATCGTACTTACAGGGTTAGAGTAGGAGACGTTTTATCGAATAAGGGAACCATTTCCGCTGGCGTTCCACAGGGCTCATTACTTGGCCCTGTGCTTTACAATATTTTTGTGGCTGATATACCACAACCACCTGATGGTGTTTTGATTTTAATTTACGCGGATGACATTCTAATTGCCGCTTCAGGCGCTAGTGCTAGGGTTATTAACAATAGACTTAATGGGTACCTATGTACACTTTCGGACTATTTTTCTAAATGGAGACTTAATTTGAACCTACAGAAGACTGTGGCAGTGATGATAAAAGGGAGGCGTAAATATATTTACCCTAACTGTAGGAAGTATATACCTTGTTTAATGATAGGGAACGAAATGATAGGAATCTCTGATAGGATGAAGTATTTGGGGGTTACTTTCCACGAGAATTTTGAATTCTATCGTCACATTGACAATAAATTGGTTGGGGCGAAGAGAATTTTTTGTGCGTATCAAGGCATATTGAAGCGTAGAGGTGGTCTCGATAGGAGAATACGCCTTCTCTTGTATCGTCAGGTAATTCGACCTATCATCTCCTATGCTTTTCCATCTTGGTTTGGAATTTCTTCCTCCCAAATGGAGAGGCTTAGAAGATGGGAGAGGGGTGTTTTAGTTAGTTGTCTGGGCCTAAGATCTCGGTTGGGGGCGGATGGGACTGTACGTAGACCATCGTGTATGTCGGTTTATAGGAGTATAAACTTTAGTAGAATAGATGTTTGCATGATTGAGATGGCAATAAAGTTTTTAGAGGGTGCACGTTCCTTGGGGAACAGTATTGTCAGGGAATGCTTTGATAGAATAGATTCTATTGAAATTGTCCAAATGAATAGATATTTGTCCCCGGTGGACCTTTTAACCCTTAGAGCAGCTGGTTTCCTTTATGAGGGTGCAGATCTCATGTTCTATCATAGGAGAATTCGCACGCTAGATATAAGTGACTCTGTGTATAACACTGCTCAGTAGACTATTGCCTTTTCTATTGTGTATATTTCCTTCTATCCTTAGCATAAGTTATCTTTAAGTAGTTTGTAAGCTTTTTAACTTAGGTTATATAAATAAGTTCTAGTTCATAAGTTTTTATAATATGAGAGAATCCCCTTTTTGATCCCTTTTTTGGGGAATTTAAAGCAAGAGCCAAGTAAATTAATGTAAGAATGAAGTAGCTAAGCTATAATATATGTGTAATAGTAAAGTCCTTGAAAAATATGTTAGTATGTAAGGAAAACAGTAGAAATGTATTAGCTTTCTAGATTAAGAAACTAAATTTTATGTAATGAATTTAATGGGAATTAATAAAATATCAATCAATCAATCAATCAATCGCAACACGATTATTCGTGTGTTAACAGTGTTTCAGTGTTTAATAAAAGTGAAATAGTAAAGAAATGGCTCGTACTAAGCAAACTGCTCGTAAATCGACTGGTGGCAAAGCACCACGTAAACAATTAGCTACAAAGGCTGCACGTAAAAGCGCACCAGCTACCGGTGGTGTTAAGAAGCCTCATCGTTATCGTCCTTGTACAGTAGCATTGCGTGAAATTCGTCGTTATCAGAAGAGTACTGAATTGTTGATCCGCAAATTGCCTTTCCAACGTTTGGTTCGTGAAATTGCACAAGATTTTAAAACCGACTTGCGTTTCCAGAGTTCTGCTGTAATGGCCCTCCAAGAAGCCAGTGAAGCTTATTTGGTTGGTCTCTTTGAAGATACCAACTTGTGTGCCATTCATGCTAAACGTGTTACAATTATGCCTAAAGATATTCAATTGGCCAGACGTATTCGTGGCGAACGTGCTTAAATTTATTAAATAACAGCAAATAAAATAAATTTACTAAAAACAACAACAAAAACAAAATCGGTCCTTTTCAGGACCACAAATAAGAATTGTAAAAAGAGATTGTGCATTTTTTCAACTAAAATGTTTCTTGAGATTTTTATAAAAAAAAAATATGTATTTTAACAATTGTAAAAAGATAGAGATGACATTTTTTTACTCGCGTATATTTATTGTGCAGTTATATTTTTATATGTATAATTAATTATTTCATCTGTTATTTTTAAAAATTTTTTTAATTTTTAAAGTAACTTTTAAATGCAAATAAAATATTTAATAAGGAGTATATGGTTTTTTTCTATTAAAACCAGAAAATATATATATTTTTTAAATATTTTAAATAATTAATATAAGTTGGTGACGTACTTATAAAAGTATGTATAACGTTAGCAGTGAGTTTAGATTATCCAAATTCATAAGAGGTTTTTTCAAAAAATTCTTGAAATAATTGACTTAATGTTCCATATATTATGTTTATAAGGAAATTATTAACTTTTAAATTCATAAGTTTAAAAAACTATGTTTTTTAAATAATATTTTTAACATGCCAATATAATTTTTAAAATATTTTTTAGATTTTTTCATCATGTATTACTTATGTTATGGTATTCGCAATATATTTATAGAAAATATAAATAAGTTGTGGTGTACTTTTATTCGATATTTTTAATATCAAATTTATCCAAATAATAATTGTAAAAAGAATACTTCTTAAGATTTCACCCAATGGATGACGAAATAAAGACAAAATAATAATATAATATATAATAAGGCTATTTCTTTAAGAATACAACATCAAGCTTGATTATTATTTACATATATAAATTTTATGTATTTGTTTATAAATTTTTAAACCAAATAATAAATAAAAGGCTTGACCATATGAATTAAAATTTCGTTCAATATATCGTCGTTCGTAATTTATTGTGTTCTATATGTATGCATAGGTTTTATATGTCTCATAGAGCACAATAATTTACGAACGACGATATGATTTTAGTTTTCACAATTTATTACTTATGCAATAGTATTTAAAATACTTACAGCAAATATAATTTGTGTTGTACTTTTTTATTCGATATTTTTAATATGGATTTTGTCCACATAATAATTGTAGATAGAATACTACTGAAGATGTCTTCTAATGGATGATGATATAATAATAAAAGGGAATTTGTTTAAAAATCAGACATCAATATTGATTATTTTTTATGTAAATTTACGTATTTGCGTAATTTTACGTTTTAATTTATAAATATTTCAACTCAATAATAAATATAATGCTTAACCATATGAATTGAAATCTCTTTCAAAATAAAAATGCTTTAAAATAAATATATTCTTTCTGTGCTATTTTTTGTATTATCATTTTGCAATTAACATTTTGAACTTGTAATTTAAAATACACACAATGATATTAACTTAATAACAGTCGAAACTATTTCATTATATTTATAATTTCATAGAAATAATTAGGTATTTTAATATTTATTTAAAAAAATTCACCAATGTACTACATTTATTAATTTAAAACTATTTGCATAGAATAATGTTTTTGCTTTGTTAATTAATATTTTTAGGTGATTTTTTTTTTATTGTTATTTAAATTTTTATCTTAATATTTTTTTTTTCAAATATTTTTCTTTATTTTTGCCTTACTTTAATACTTTGAAATTTTCCTACAATTGGAATCGGCAAAAATACCAATGAAAATTATGCCATTATAAGAATTTTCGTTGTTATAGGGCTAATTTTAAAATAATTTTTAAAAATGGAAAAATTTTAAAAATTAAATTTTTCTTTTTGAAACATAAAGACAACATATAAAATTTTTATATACATTAATTTTATAGCTTAGATTGTATAAATTTGTTATAGAATTATGAAAATTTCTTAATAATTTAGAGGATTTTGTTTTTAATCTTGTCAAGCAAATGGGGATAAAATTTGTTAGATTGCGACAAAATTTTTTTAATTAACTATATGTATTTTGTGACACCTAAGGTTCAAATTGGTAAAAAATATTTTTTGTTTCCTTTAAAAATCTTGAAGAAAATATTAAAAATTAAAAAAAACTTTTATTAAATTTTATGCTCGCTCGCACTAAAATTTTTCCAATCTTTTAGTGTTGACTACTATGAACTTCTCATACTAAGTACGTAACTAAAATTAAGATTACACATCAAAAATTAGTGTGCCAATTTAAGTGAAATTAAACTATAAACGACAAAACTTATTGAAAAAAAAAAACGTAGTAGAAAACATGTCTGAGTCCGCCGTAGTAACCTCCGCCTCTCCAGCACCAGCTGCAGAGAAAAAAGCAAAGAAAGTAGCAAAGGCAAGAAAACCATCCAGTATTCCTTCTCATCCGCCAACTCAACAAATGGTAGATGCTGCTATAAAAACATTGAAGGAACGTGGTGGTTCCTCCCTTCCAGCCATTAAGAAATATCTTACTAGCACTTACAAGGTAGATGCTCAGAAATTGGCTCCGTTCATCAAAAAATATTTAAAGGGCGCTGTAACGAGTGGAAAATTAATTCAAACTAAAGGTAAGGGTGCGTCCGGTTCATTCAAATTGTCTGCTGCTGCCTCAAAATCACCCAAAGCAAGGAAGCCTGCTGCTGATAAGAAGAAAAAGACAGCCGCTACTGGTGATAAAAAGAAGGCTGTAGCTGCTACCAAAAAGGCTTCTGCAAAGAAACCATCTGCTGTTAAAAAGACAGCCGAAAAGAAGAAGACAGAAAAAGCCAAGGCAAAAACTGCTAAAAAGACTGCTACAGTTAAGGCAAAACCAGCCAAAAAGGCCTCGGCAACTAAACCAAAAGCACCCAAAGCAAAGAGTGCGGCTAAACCGAAAAAAGCTGTAGCAGCAAAAAAACCAGCAGCTGCCAAAAAGACTGCCGCTAAAAAGTAAATCATTTTCACACCTTGTCTCGAAGGAATTTTCGAAGATAATTATTTCTGTAATAAAAAGCCCTTTTCAGGGCTACAAAAAACATTTAAAGAAGAGATTAAATATAGCGTTTATTTTTTATTCACTAGGTTGCTTCCTTTAGTTTAATACATATGTATGTACATACATTTTTAAAAATGAATGAAGCAAATTTGAATATATTTAAAAATTGTAATTGCGTTTTGTCATTCGGTACCATTAAGAAGTAAAAATAATATGAAATAACGTCAAAAAATTATTTACAAATGAAAGGAAATAAACACACAAAAAAATCATACATACGTATAATTTGAAATTGTTTATTAAAAAAAAAAATGTTTTAAATCAAATATACATACATATTGAAAGAAAAAAATTTTATAACAGAAATGTACAATCTCTTTAAATAAAGTCAAATGTAGTGGCTCTGAAAAGGGCCTATGTTGATGTAAAAAAAACTATTTGTTGGTATTTTTAGGCAATTTATTTGGAGCTGGTATATTTGGTGACAGCCTTTGTACCTTCACTGACAGCGTGTTTAGCCAATTCACCGGGTAACAATAAACGGACAGCTGTTTGAATTTCCCGACTTGTGATGGTTGAACCACTGTTGGCAAAAGTGGCACAATCGTGCCATTTTTGGCACTATTATTTGTTTAATGGCACGATGGCACGCTCAATAAAATTTTGGCACTTTTTCAAACAATAAAAAAAATATAATTTTACTTACTTTTTAAGATATATATTTCTTATTAAAAAGAAATAAATGCCTTTTCTTCCTGTTGTAAGTACTAAAATGCAAAACTACGAACTGCACAGCTTCAAAAAATTTGGTTATTTTAGTACGTTTATATGTTGGAAAGTGTGTTAATCGATTTTTTACTTTATTTCAAGTACCTGATCAATACCTGATGGTTCCGCTCAATCGATATGTAATGCTATTATGAACATTTTACATGATAATGAAATTCCTATAAACAATTTAATCGGATAACTGTTCGGTTATGATGGAAAAGAATAATTTTGTGCAGACTCTGCTTAAAGAAGTTCAACCAAATTTAATATAATTTATCTGTATAAATTTTTAAACTATTAAAGTTTGGAAATTTTTTTGTATATAATAATGAAACTGAATAAATGAATTTATTTTTTTTAAATAAGTAGATATGTGCAGGGTACACTTATACAAGGTGGCGTTGCCAGTCCAGCTGACAATTTGTTTGTGTTCTGGAGTACGTCAAACTACATATTAACAAAATGATTTCAACTCCGGATATTGTCAAACTTCATACATAAAAAAAGAGAGCCGAAAATCACTCTCCTTTACGCTATCACCTTATGTAATTACACCATGGATATGTGTATATGTTTGATATGGCACTTTTTAAAATGTTTTGGCACTTTTTAGCTAAAATTTTGGCACAAGACTGAAATTTTCATATACCATCACTGGGTTGAACGCTTGTTGTAGTGAGCCAAACGAGATACTTCGGCAGCAATACGCTCAAAAATATCATTTGAGGAAATGCCAGTATCGGGATGTACTTGCTTCAACACTTTATAAATATAGATGGCATAGCTTTCATTGCGTTTACGCTTTTTGCCCTTGTCACTCTTAGTAATGTTCTTTTGAGCTTTACCAGCCTTTTTTGCTGCTTTACCACTGGTTTTAGGCGGCATTTTATTCACACGTCTATCTACTATTTAAATTTTTCTACTAATCAAAAAGGGGATTCTCTAAACTATACCAACCAAAATAAAAAGTGCACTATAAATACCTTTTTCTAAGCAAGCAACTCAACTTCGTATTCACATCGGATCTTAATACATAAATTACCCTCAGTTGTATAAGAGGTAGTGATGAGAAAAGTATAAATACCCAACAGAAAGAGAAAAATATCATATAATAGTGTTTGCAGTGCTCTAGTAAAGTGTTTGTTTATATTGATTAAGTTAAAAGAAAAGTTGAAAAATGTCTGGTCGCGGTAAAGGTGGTAAAGAAGGGAAAGGCAAAGTCGCGTTCAAACCGTGCTGGTTTACAGTTTCCCGTCGGCCGTATTCATCGTTTGTTACGTAAAGGCAATTATGCTGAACGTGTTGGCGCCGGGGCTCCAGTATATTTAGCTGCCGTTATGGAATATTTGGCTGCTGAAGTTCTTGAATTAGCTGGCAATGCTGCTCGTGATAACAAAAAAACTAGAATTATTCCCCGTCATTTACAATTGGCCATCCGCAATGACGAAGAATTAAACAAATTGTTGTCCGGAGTAACCATTGCTCAAGGTGGCGTTTTACCAAACATTCAAGCTGTACTTTTGCCCATATCTCTTGTTTTATTTTATACTACATTTACACCTACACAAAATCTAGTACTTAAGGGATTTTAAGCGAAATCTACCAGATTTCCCATACAAATCGAAATCTACTTCGCTACTAGATTTTGGCAAAATCTACTTAAAATCTAGTACTACTTCGTGATGCAACTGTGGTTTTTATTAAATTGTACTAAAATATACTACGCTGCACACAAAAAAATTCAATCATAACATGTAAGGTGGTTGCAATTGCACAAGTACTTTATTGTTTACATTGCTTTTATATGGAGTTTGAATTTTCGAGAAGCAGAACATAGAGAGCCTCTCAGACCACCTTGTAAATGAGTATATTGTTTTGAAAACGAAATCTTGCAAAATGTCAAAAAACAGTGGTATAAACGGTTTAGATTTTAATAAAGATTTTAAATCAAATTTACTAGATTTCTCTTAGGTGTAATGTAGTATTACGATGCAAAAATCATCCCTTGTTTTTTTAAATGTAAAAATAAAATATGTGTAGGTATATGAAATAAAAACAAACTTTAAACAAAAACTAACGCAGGCAGCGATGACTTCGAATCGTATCTTAGCCGAATACTTACGAAGAGATATTACAAATTGTACATATTGATGTTTGTGTTGCATTGTAATTGGGTACAGTTGACACAATGACATTATTGTATACGTTAATTTTAAACATGCAAAATAATTTAAAAAATAAAGAAAAAATAGAAACACAACATTTATTTACTATGAAGACAATTTACAAATTTCAAGAACTTGTTAATTAATAATTTTCCAGTATGACGTTTAAATAAAATTTTAGCAAACAATATATTAAATTTATTTAAAACGCTATTTACTACGAAAGTAATTTGAAAATTTTAAGAACTTATGGAAATTTTAGTAAGCAATATACATATTATTAAGAAAATTCCCCAACTTTTTTTCTTCTTAAGGAAATGCATTTTACATATGTACATATATAAAAAAATTTAATTTGCAACAAAATAAATCTCTTTTTAAAATATGTTTTGTGGTCCTGAAAAGGACCGATTGTTTTTTGTTGTCGTTGATATTATGTTGCTGTTTCATATTTTCGTCCAAAAATATTTATTTAACCGCCGAAACCGTACAAAGTGCGACCTTGTCTTTTCAAAGCATAGACAACATCCATGGCTGTGACAGTTTTCCTCTTAGCATGTTCGGTGTAGGTAACGGCATCACGAATAACATTTTCTAAAAATACTTTCAAGACACCACGGGTTTCCTCGTAAATCAAACCAGATATACGTTTTACACCACCACGACGAGCCAAACGTCTTATAGCTGGCTTAGTAATACCCTGGATGTTATCACGCAACACTTTACGATGACGTTTAGCGCCACCTTTTCCCAAGCCTTTACCACCTTTACCACGACCAGTCATTTCTATTCAATTTCCTTTCAAACACACTTCACAAAATATTCACAAGAACTAATAACATTTTCGACAATGTGACTGGTATTTATACCAAATCCGATCATTTTTAGAGTAAGTAAGATATATACTATTGTTCGTTTCACATAGTGTGTGATTAAAAAAAAAACAACCACCATGCACCTTCATACATACAAACCCCTGTTCTAAGTTTGTGATATTTTTCTATATAAGCAGAGTAAACTATCGCAACACGATTGATTGAAGTGTGAAGTGTTGAAGTGTGCAGTTCATTGCGGAAAAATTTTAAAACGAAAAAACATAGAGAAATAGAAAATTAATTATTCTTGGAGGAAAATCCCAAGACGTCAAGAAAAAGCGTGATTTCCCAGGCAATACTGAAGTGTAATTGCGGGAAATTCAGAGAAAAAAGGTGCAGTACCTGGAATTTACCTGTGCGGTAATTAAGGCGACGGTGTGAAATTATTCTACCTGAGATTGTCGAAAACTGAATTAAATTTCAACAAGTTTTGTTACCCTCTGATAAGTGTAAGAGGGAAATATGGAGGAAGATGAAACTCTTAACCCAAATAATAAACGGCCTAGAGTCGGAGCCACCGTCGAAGAGCTTCGACGAGTAATTTGTAAAAAAGATAGCGAGTTCGAACTGATGACTAAAAAGTTCAACTATATTGAAGAAGAGAACGCAAAGCTAAGGAAAACTGTCGAGGATTTGTTGATGCGGTTGCAAGATAGAGACAATGAAAACGAAAGTTTCTCAAGCGAGGATGACATGCAGGTTGAAGAGGAAATTGCCAAACAGCCTGTTAAAAAAATAGCCGAAGAATCAGCCAATAGTGTTAAGAAATTAACTAATATGGGAAATAGCCGATTGCCGAATTCACCAGTCGTCAACAACCAAAAGAAAAAAGTGCAAGCTAGTCAGAAGGAGAAAGCTACAAAAATTACTGAGGTTTCATCCCGGAGTAAGACAGCTATAAGAGAAGGAGAGAAAAAGAGTAAGTCTGTTCCGATAATAACGACGTACGACATTAACGTTAAAAGTGTAATAGATTCTATTGACAATAAGTTAGGTCATAAGAACTATAATGTTAAGATTTTAGGTAGTAACGTATCTAATATAGGAGTCTGTACCCTTGAGGACTTTGATAAAGTTAAGGGCTTGCTAGAGGAACAGAAGGTAAACTTTTATACATACACGCCTAAGGGTTTACGACCATTTGTCGCTGTGATAGAGGGACTTCCACATTCTTTCGAGTCTGTGGAAATTTTGGAGAATTTGAACGACCTAGAGACAAACGTCAATATAATTGGTCTATCTAAACTGGGGAACGACAAATGGATTGTTAGGATGACTAGAGATTCTGACATTGAGAAATTTTACAAAATTAGGTATATTTTACGTTGTAGGGTATATATTAGGAAATTTATTCGAAAGGGTGTAACACAGTGTTACAATTGTCAGCGTTTCGGTCATGTATCGGTCAACTGCCGAATGCCTTATAGGTGTGTAAAGTGCGGAGGGTCTCATGGCCCAGGCAAGTGTAATGTACCACCAAGGGGGGAGAATAACGCGGAGACATTGATAACTAATCCGGCTACAGGACAGGTGTCTAAGAGGGTTGGTTTGCCAGTAAGATGCATTAATTGCAGTGTTGAAGGCCATGCGGCTAGCTCGAAAGAGTGTCCGCGGAGAATTGAGCTCCTCCGTAAATTGGAGGAGAGAAAATCACATGGGGGCGGTTCTCGTACCCGTATTGTAGCATCGAATGGGAGTGGGTTGAAGAATGGAGTCTCATATGCGGCAGCAGCTGGGGCTGCTTTTACTACCGATCGACAACTGACAACATCAAAGGTTGCACAAGGATCAGGACCGGTAAGGTCTCAGGGGGATGATATTTCATTGAGGTCAGCCATGGCTCAATATGAGACCATAAACCGTGATTGTGGACGCTTCTTTGGGGGTGAATTACTACAGTGTTTGGGTAAAATAGGTAAATTTGCTAGGGAATATAGGGAATTGAGTAATGACGAGGACAAATCAAGGGCTCTTCTTGGTATGTTAATGACATTGGGACATCATGGATAGATTACTGAAGACCATTTTTATTAATGTTAATTCAATCGTCTCTAAACACAGGAGACATTATTTGAATTTATTTTTAACACAGCATAGACCGGATATATTACTGTTGGCTGAGCACCGTCTAGGTCCACGCCACAGGTTTAATATTGATGGGTATAACGTATTTAGACGAGATCGACAAAACGGACGTGGAGGAGGTACGGCTGTCCTTGTTAGGAACACATTGCTTTCTGAGGAGATTGTCCTTGATACGGGAAATATTGAGAATACAGCAGTTAGAATACGGAGAACTAATGGGGATTTCATCACCTTTATTTCGATGTATCTTCGCCCAGGCACTGTCTTTGCTGATTCTGACTTTATCTCAATTCAGGGTCTTATCAGAAATGGCAGTGTAGTTATTGGTGGTGATTTGAATGCTAGACACCCGTATTGGGGGGATACTATTATGAATGCGAGTGGACGTAATCTTCGTGAATTTCTACTCATGTGTACTGATCTGGACATTCGGAGGACTGAGGGACCGACTAGGGTAAATGCGGGGATATCGTCCTTCATCGATATTTTTATGACGTCTGTGGACATTATGCCAACGACGGAGGATGGGCTTAGGACACTGGATTACGAATCGGATCACAGGGCTATCCAGATTGTATTTTTTGCTTCTGACTGTGTGATACGTGAGCGACCTACACGGTATGACTATGATCGGATGAATGTACGTAGATTTAGGAGTATTTTGTCAGGGAATCTTTCTGAGTGTGGGTTACCAATTGACCGTAATGTCTCTGAGGGCGAAATTGACGACTGTATTAAGGCAATGAACATGGGCTTTTTAGATGCTATGAATAGGTCGATACCTAGGGTACCAGCTGGTGGAAAGGGTTTGCGCAAACTTCCGCCGGATATAATTAACCTTATTGGACAGAAGAAAAGACTTAGGCGTTGTCTGCGAAGATGTGAGGATCCGGGCAGGTGCAATATATTGAGGGCGGAGATACGTAACTTTGATAGAATAATACAGGGTGCAATTTCAATTTTTGAACGTGATTCATTTACAAAATTTCTTAGCGATATTCGTGTTGATAATAAGACATATGGAAAGGTTAAATCTGCTGCTGGACTAAATGTCCGCCGTGAAATTCGGAATTTAATAGGTCCTGAGGGAACGACAGTTTCGGATGACTCTGGAAAGGCGAATCTGCTGGCGAGCGAACTTTTGCAAGTGACTCTGCCTGGCCGGGATGCGAACACCGGCGCTTTTTCTATGACGGTTAGGGAGATGGTGTCGACACTGCGCGGGACAATACCATTGACTACATTTGGGGAGGGACTTACTGCAGACATGGGAACTGCTGGACTTGATGGACTGGGATTTGTTAGTGCCACGACTGTGGGGGGCGCGTTGAAAAGAAGATCTAATAAGCGATCTTGTGGGGTAGATGGTGTACCGGACTTTGTACTTAAAAAGACTGATACCTTGACATGGGGATTCTTGTCAGTTTTGATTAACCATTGTCTTAACATAGGTTACTTTCCTAAGGCATGGAAGGAGGCCTTGGTAATACCTATTCTAAAGCCAGGGTCTGACCCTGGACAGAGTCAGGGATATAGGCCGATTTCTTTGCTATCGGCATTTGGTAAATTGTTGGAGTATTTCATACTGGCGAGGATTAATAACAGGATTCTTGACGGGAATGTATTAAGAGACTTTCAGTTTGGATTTAGGAGCGAGCTTTCTACATCGCACGCGTTGATGGTGTTTTCAGACTACGTTGCTAAGGGTCTGAACAGAAGATGCCCGACAATTGCTGTGAGCTTGGACTTTTCTAAAGCCTTCGACACTGTTTGGCAGGATGGAATAGTATATAAACTCATGAACAAGGGATTCGAAACGGACGTTAGCCGTATGGTGGCCAGTTTTCTGCGTGATCGTACTTACAGGGTTAGAGTAGGAGACGTTTTATCGAATAAGGGAACCATTTCCGCTGGCGTTCCACAGGGCTCATTACTTGGCCCTGTGCTTTACAATATTTTTGTGGCTGATATACCACAACCACCTGATGGTGTTTTGATTTTAATTTACGCGGATGACATTCTAATTGCCGCTTCAGGCGCTAGTGCTAGGGTTATTAACAATAGACTTAATGGGTACCTATGTACACTTTCGGACTATTTTTCTAAATGGAGACTTAATTTGAACCTACAGAAGACTGTGGCAGTGATGATAAAAGGGAGGCGTAAATATATTTACCCTAACTGTAGGAAGTATATACCTTGTTTAATGATAGGGAACGAAATGATAGGAATCTCTGATAGGATGAAGTATTTGGGGGTTACTTTCCACGAGAATTTTGAATTCTATCGTCACATTGACAATAAATTGGTTGGGGCGAAGAGAATTTTTTGTGCGTATCAAGGCATATTGAAGCGTAGAGGTGGTCTCGATAGGAGAATACGCCTTCTCTTGTATCGTCAGGTAATTCGACCTATCATCTCCTATGCTTTTCCATCTTGGTTTGGAATTTCTTCCTCCCAAATGGAGAGGCTTAGAAGATGGGAGAGGGGTGTTTTAGTTAGTTGTCTGGGCCTAAGATCTCGGTTGGGGGCGGATGGGACTGTACGTAGACCATCGTGTATGTCGGTTTATAGGAGTATAAACTTTAGTAGAATAGATGTTTGCATGATTGAGATGGCAATAAAGTTTTTAGAGGGTGCACGTTCCTTGGGGAACAGTATTGTCAGGGAATGCTTTGATAGAATAGATTCTATTGAAATTGTCCAAATGAATAGATATTTGTCCCCGGTGGACCTTTTAACCCTTAGAGCAGCTGGTTTCCTTTATGAGGGTGCAGATCTCATGTTCTATCATAGGAGAATTCGCACGCTAGATATAAGTGACTCTGTGTATAACACTGCTCAGTAGACTATTGCCTTTTCTATTGTGTATATTTCCTTCTATCCTTAGCATAAGTTATCTTTAAGTAGTTTGTAAGCTTTTTAACTTAGGTTATATAAATAAGTTCTAGTTCATAAGTTTTTATAATATGAGAGAATCCCCTTTTTGATCCCTTTTTTGGGGAATTTAAAGCAAGAGCCAAGTAAATTAATGTAAGAATGAAGTAGCTAAGCTATAATATATGTGTAATAGTAAAGTCCTTGAAAAATATGTTAGTATGTAAGGAAAACAGTAGAAATGTATTAGCTTTCTAGATTAAGAAACTAAATTTTATGTAATGAATTTAATGGGAATTAATAAAATATCAATCAATCAATCAATCAATCGCAACACGATTATTCGTGTGTTAACAGTGTTTCAGTGTTTAATAAAAGTGAAATAGTAAAGAAATGGCTCGTACTAAGCAAACTGCTCGTAAATCGACTGGTGGCAAAGCACCACGTAAACAATTAGCTACAAAGGCTGCACGTAAAAGCGCACCAGCTACCGGTGGTGTTAAGAAGCCTCATCGTTATCGTCCTGGTACAGTAGCATTGCGTGAAATTCGTCGTTATCAGAAGAGTACTGAATTGTTGATCCGCAAATTGCCTTTCCAACGTTTGGTTCGTGAAATTGCACAAGATTTTAAAACCGACTTGCGTTTCCAGAGTTCTGCTGTAATGGCCCTCCAAGAAGCCAGTGAAGCTTATTTGGTTGGTCTCTTTGAAGATACCAACTTGTGTGCCATTCATGCTAAACGTGTTACAATTATGCCTAAAGATATTCAATTGGCCAGACGTATTCGTGGCGAACGTGCTTAAATTTATTAAATAACAGCAAATAAAATAAATTTACTAAAAACAACAACAAAAACAAAATCGGTCCTTTTCAGGACCACAAATAAGAATTGTAAAAAGAGATTGTGCATTTTTTCAACTAAAATGTTTCTTGAGATTTTTATAAAAAAAAAATATGTATTTTAACAATTGTAAAAAGATAGAGATGACATTTTTTTACTCGCGTATATTTATTGTGCAGTTATATTTTTATATGTATAATTAATTATTTCATCTGTTATTTTTAAAAATTTTTTTAATTTTTAAAGTAACTTTTAAATGCAAATAAAATATTTAATAAGGAGTATATGGTTTTTTTCTATTAAAACCAGAAAATATATATATTTTTTAAATATTTTAAATAATTAATATAAGTTGGTGACGTACTTATAAAAGTATGTATAACGTTAGCAGTGAGTTTAGATTATCCAAATTCATAAGAGGTTTTTTCAAAAAATTCTTGAAATAATTGACTTAATGTTCCATATATTATGTTTATAAGGAAATTATTAACTTTTAAATTCATAAGTTTAAAAAACTATGTTTTTTAAATAATATTTTTAACATGCCAATATAATTTTTAAAATATTTTTTAGATTTTTTCATCATGTATTACTTATGTTATGGTATTCGCAATATATTTATAGAAAATATAAATAAGTTGTGGTGTACTTTTATTCGATATTTTTAATATCAAATTTATCCAAATAATAATTGTAAAAAGAATACTTCTTAAGATTTCACCCAATGGATGACGAAATAAAGACAAAATAATAATATAATATATAATAAGGCTATTTCTTTAAGAATACAACATCAAGCTTGATTATTATTTACATATATAAATTTTATGTATTTGTTTATAAATTTTTAAACCAAATAATAAATAAAAGGCTTGACCATATGAATTAAAATTTCGTTCAATATATCGTCGTTCGTAATTTATTGTGTTCTATATGTATGCATAGGTTTTATATGTCTCATAGAGCACAATAATTTACGAACGACGATATGATTTTAGTTTTCACAATTTATTACTTATGCAATAGTATTTAAAATACTTACAGCAAATATAATTTGTGTTGTACTTTTTTATTCGATATTTTTAATATGGATTTTGTCCACATAATAATTGTAGATAGAATACTACTGAAGATGTCTTCTAATGGATGATGATATAATAATAAAAGGGAATTTGTTTAAAAATCAGACATCAATATTGATTATTTTTTATGTAAATTTACGTATTTGCGTAATTTTACGTTTTAATTTATAAATATTTCAACTCAATAATAAATATAATGCTTAACCATATGAATTGAAATCTCTTTCAAAATAAAAATGCTTTAAAATAAATATATTCTTTCTGTGCTATTTTTTGTATTATCATTTTGCAATTAACATTTTGAACTTGTAATTTAAAATACACACAATGATATTAACTTAATAACAGTCGAAACTATTTCATTATATTTATAATTTCATAGAAATAATTAGGTATTTTAATATTTATTTAAAAAAATTCACCAATGTACTACATTTATTAATTTAAAACTATTTGCATAGAATAATGTTTTTGCTTTGTTAATTAATATTTTTAGGTGATTTTTTTTTTATTGTTATTTAAATTTTTATCTTAATATTTTTTTTTTCAAATATTTTTCTTTATTTTTGCCTTACTTTAATACTTTGAAATTTTCCTACAATTGGAATCGGCAAAAATACCAATGAAAATTATGCCATTATAAGAATTTTCGTTGTTATAGGGCTAATTTTAAAATAATTTTTAAAAATGGAAAAATTTTAAAAATTAAATTTTTCTTTTTGAAACATAAAGACAACATATAAAATTTTTATATACATTAATTTTATAGCTTAGATTGTATAAATTTGTTATAGAATTATGAAAATTTCTTAATAATTTAGAGGATTTTGTTTTTAATCTTGTCAAGCAAATGGGGATAAAATTTGTTAGATTGCGACAAAATTTTTTTAATTAACTATATGTATTTTGTGACACCTAAGGTTCAAATTGGTAAAAAATATTTTTTGTTTCCTTTAAAAATCTTGAAGAAAATATTAAAAATTAAAAAAAACTTTTATTAAATTTTATGCTCGCTCGCACTAAAATTTTTCCAATCTTTTAGTGTTGACTACTATGAACTTCTCATACTAAGTACGTAACTAAAATTAAGATTACACATCAAAAATTAGTGTGCCAATTTAAGTGAAATTAAACTATAAACGACAAAACTTATTGAAAAAAAAAAACGTAGTAGAAAACATGTCTGAGTCCGCCGTAGTAACCTCCGCCTCTCCAGCACCAGCTGCAGAGAAAAAAGCAAAGAAAGTAGCAAAGGCAAGAAAACCATCCAGTATTCCTTCTCATCCGCCAACTCAACAAATGGTAGATGCTGCTATAAAAACATTGAAGGAACGTGGTGGTTCCTCCCTTCCAGCCATTAAGAAATATCTTACTAGCACTTACAAGGTAGATGCTCAGAAATTGGCTCCGTTCATCAAAAAATATTTAAAGGGCGCTGTAACGAGTGGAAAATTAATTCAAACTAAAGGTAAGGGTGCGTCCGGTTCATTCAAATTGTCTGCTGCTGCCTCAAAATCACCCAAAGCAAGGAAGCCTGCTGCTGATAAGAAGAAAAAGACAGCCGCTACTGGTGATAAAAAGAAGGCTGTAGCTGCTACCAAAAAGGCTTCTGCAAAGAAACCATCTGCTGTTAAAAAGACAGCCGAAAAGAAGAAGACAGAAAAATCCAAGGCAAAAACTGCTAAAAAGACTGCTACAGTTAAGGCAAAACCAGCCAAAAAGGCCTCGGCAACTAAACCAAAAGCACCCAAAGCAAAGAGTGCGGCTAAACCGAAAAAAGCTGTAGCAGCAAAAAAACCAGCAGCTGCCAAAAAGACTGCCGCTAAAAAGTAAATCATTTTCACACCTTGTCTCGAAGGAATTTTCGAAGATAATTATTTCTGTAATAAAAAGCCCTTTTCAGGGCTACAAAAAACATTTAAAGAAGAGATTAAATATAGCGTTTATTTTTTATTCACTAGGTTGCTTCCTTTAGTTTAATACATATGTATGTACATACATTTTTAAAAATGAATGAAGCAAATTTGAATATATTTAAAAATTGTAATTGCGTTTTGTCATTCGGTACCATTAAGAAGTAAAAATAATATGAAATAACGTCAAAAAATTATTTACAAATGAAAGGAAATAAACACACAAAAAAATCATACATACGTATAATTTGAAATTGTTTATTAAAAAAAAAAATGTTTTAAATCAAATATACATACATATTGAAAGAAAAAAATTTTATAACAGAAATGTACAATCTCTTTAAATAAAGTCAAATGTAGTGGCTCTGAAAAGGGCCTATGTTGATGTAAAAAAAACTATTTGTTGGTATTTTTAGGCAATTTATTTGGAGCTGGTATATTTGGTGACAGCCTTTGTACCTTCACTGACAGCGTGTTTAGCCAATTCACCGGGTAACAATAAACGGACAGCTGTTTGAATTTCCCGACTTGTGATGGTTGAACCACTGTTGGCAAAAGTGGCACAATCGTGCCATTTTTGGCACTATTATTTGTTTAATGGCACGATGGCACGCTCAATAAAATTTTGGCACTTTTTCAAACAATAAAAAAAATATAATTTTACTTACTTTTTAAGATATATATTTCTTATTAAAAAGAAATAAATGCCTTTTCTTCCTGTTGTAAGTACTAAAATGCAAAACTACGAACTGCACAGCTTCAAAAAATTTGGTTATTTTAGTACGTTTATATGTTGGAAAGTGTGTTAATCGATTTTTTACTTTATTTCAAGTACCTGATCAATACCTGATGGTTCCGCTCAATCGATATGTAATGCTATTATGAACATTTTACATGATAATGAAATTCCTATAAACAATTTAATCGGATAACTGTTCGGTTATGATGGAAAAGAATAATTTTGTGCAGACTCTGCTTAAAGAAGTTCAACCAAATTTAATATAATTTATCTGTATAAATTTTTAAACTATTAAAGTTTGGAAATTTTTTTGTATATAATAATGAAACTGAATAAATGAATTTATTTTTTTTAAATAAGTAGATATGTGCAGGGTACACTTATACAAGGTGGCGTTGCCAGTCCAGCTGACAATTTGTTTGTGTTCTGGAGTACGTCAAACTACATATTAACAAAATGATTTCAACTCCGGATATTGTCAAACTTCATACATAAAAAAAGAGAGCCGAAAATCACTCTCCTTTACGCTATCACCTTATGTAATTACACCATGGATATGTGTATATGTTTGATATGGCACTTTTTAAAATGTTTTGGCACTTTTTAGCTAAAATTTTGGCACAAGACTGAAATTTTCATATACCATCACTGGGTTGAACGCTTGTTGTAGTGAGCCAAACGAGATACTTCGGCAGCAATACGCTCAAAAATATCATTTGAGGAAATGCCAGTATCGGGATGTACTTGCTTCAACACTTTATAAATATAGATGGCATAGCTTTCATTGCGTTTACGCTTTTTGCCCTTGTCACTCTTAGTAATGTTCTTTTGAGCTTTACCAGCCTTTTTTGCTGCTTTACCACTGGTTTTAGGCGGCATTTTATTCACACGTCTATCTACTATTTAAATTTTTCTACTAATCAAAAAGGGGATTCTCTAAACTATACCAACCAAAATAAAAAGTGCACTATAAATACCTTTTTCTAAGCAAGCAACTCAACTTCGTATTCACATCGGATCTTAATACATAAATTACCCTCAGTTGTATAAGAGGTAGTGATGAGAAAAGTATAAATACCCAACAGAAAGAGAAAAATATCATATAATAGTGTTTGCAGTGCTCTAGTAAAGTGTTTGTTTATATTGATTAAGTTAAAAGAAAAGTTGAAAAATGTCTGGTCGCGGTAAAGGTGGTAAAGAAGGGAAAGGCAAAGTCGCGTTCAAACCGTGCTGGTTTACAGTTTCCCGTCGGCCGTATTCATCGTTTGTTACGTAAAGGCAATTATGCTGAACGTGTTGGCGCCGGGGCTCCAGTATATTTAGCTGCCGTTATGGAATATTTGGCTGCTGAAGTTCTTGAATTAGCTGGCAATGCTGCTCGTGATAACAAAAAAACTAGAATTATTCCCCGTCATTTACAATTGGCCATCCGCAATGACGAAGAATTAAACAAATTGTTGTCCGGAGTAACCATTGCTCAAGGTGGCGTTTTACCAAACATTCAAGCTGTACTTTTGCCCATATCTCTTGTTTTATTTTATACTACATTTACACCTACACAAAATCTAGTACTTAAGGGATTTTAAGCGAAATCTACCAGATTTCCCATACAAATCGAAATCTACTTCGCTACTAGATTTTGGCAAAATCTATTTAAAATCTAGTACTACTTCGTGATGCAACTGTGGTTTTTATTAAATTGTACTAAAATATACTACGCTGCACACAAAAAAATTCAATCATAACATGTAAGGTGGTTGCAATTGCACAAGTACTTTATTGTTTACATTGCTTTTATATGGAGTTTGAATTTTCGAGAAGCAGAACATAGAGAGCCTCTCAGACCACCTTGTAAATGAGTATATTGTTTTGAAAACGAAATCTTGCAAAATGTCAAAAAACAGTGGTATAAACGGTTTAGATTTTAATAAAGATTTTAAATCAAATTTACTAGATTTCTCTTAGGTGTAAATGTAGTATTACGATGCAAAAATCATCCCTTGTTTTTTTAAATGTAAAAATAAAATATGTGTAGGTATATGAAATAAAAACAAACTTTAAACAAAAACTAACGCAGGCAGCGATGACTTCGAATCGTATCTTAGCCGAATACTTACGAAGAGATATTACAAATTGTACATATTGATGTTTGTGTTGCATTGTAATTGGGTACAGTTGACACAATGACATTATTGTATACGTTAATTTTAAACATGCAAAATAATTTAAAAAATAAAGAAAAAATAGAAACAACATTTATTTACTATGAAGACAATTTACAAATTTCAAGAACTTGTTAATTAATAATTTTCCAGTATGACGTTTAAATAAAATTTTAGCAAACAATATATTAAATTTATTTAAAACGCTATTTGCTACGAAAGTAATTTGAAAATTTTAAGAACTTATGGAAATTTTAGTAAGCAATATACATATTATTAAGAAAATTCCCCAACTTTTTTTCTTCTTAAGGAAATGCATTTTACATATGTACATACATATATAAAAAAAAATTTAATTTTCAACAAAATAAATCTCTTTTTAAAATATGTTTTGTGGTCCTGAAAAGGACCGATTGTTTTTTGTTGTCGTTGATATTATGTTGCTGTTTCATATTTTCGTCCAAAAATATTTATTTAACCGCCGAAACCGTACAAAGTGCGACCTTGTCTTTTCAAAGCATAGACAACATCCATGGCTGTGACAGTTTTCCTCTTAGCATGTTCGGTGTAGGTAACGGCATCACGAATAACATTTTCTAAAAATACTTTCAAGACACCACGGGTTTCCTCGTAAATCAAACCAGATATACGTTTTACACCACCACGACGAGCCAAACGTCTTATAGCTGGCTTAGTAATACCCTGGATGTTATCACGCAACACTTTACGATGACGTTTAGCGCCACCTTTTCCCAAGCCTTTACCACCTTTACCACGACCAGTCATTTCTATTCAATTTCCTTTCAAACACACTTCACAAAATATTCACAAGAACTAATAACATTTTCGACAATGTGACTGGTATTTATACCAAATCCGATCATTTTTAGAGTAAGTAAGATATATACTATTGTTCGTTTCACATAGTGTGTGATTAAAAAAAAAACAACCACCATGCACCTTCATACATACAAACCCCTGTTCTAAGTTTGTGATATTTTTCTATATAAGCAGAGTAAACTATCGCAACACGATTATTCGTGTGTTAACAGTGTTTCAGTGTTTAATAAAAGTGAAATAGTAAAGAAATGGCTCGTACTAAGCAAACTGCTCGTAAATCGACTGGTGGCAAAGCACCACGTAAACAATTAGCTACAAAGGCTGCACGTAAAAGCGCACCAGCTACCGGTGGTGTTAAGAAGCCTCATCGTTATCGTCCTGGTACAGTAGCATTGCGTGAAATTCGTCGTTATCAGAAGAGTACTGAATTGTTGATCCGCAAATTGCCTTTCCAACGTTTGGTTCGTGAAATTGCACAAGATTTTAAAACCGACTTGCGTTTCCAGAGTTCTGCTGTAATGGCCCTCCAAGAAGCCAGTGAAGCTTATTTGGTTGGTCTCTTTGAAGATACCAACTTGTGTGCCATTCATGCTAAACGTGTTACAATTATGCCTAAAGATATTCAATTGGCCAGACGTATTCGTGGCGAACGTGCTTAAATTTATTAAATAACAGCAAATAAAATAAATTTACTAAAAACAACAACAAAAACAAAATCGGTCCTTTTCAGGACCACAAATAAGAATTGTAAAAAGAGATTGTGCATTTTTTCAACTAAAATGTTTCTTGAGATTTTTATAAAAAAAAAATATGTATTTTAACAATTGTAAAAAGATAGAGATGACATTTTTTTACTCGCGTATATTTATTGTGCAGTTATATTTTTATATGTATAATTAATTATTTCATCTGTTATTTTTAAAAATTTTTTTAATTTTTAAAGTAACTTTTAAATGCAAATAAAATATTTAATAAGGAGTATATGGTTTTTTTCTATTAAAACCAGAAAATATATATATTTTTTAAATATTTTAAATAATTAATATAAGTTGGTGACGTACTTATAAAAGTATGTATAACGTTAGCAGTGAGTTTAGATTATCCAAATTCATAAGAGGTTTTTTCAAAAAATTCTTGAAATAATTGACTTAATGTTCCATATATTATGTTTATAAGGAAATTATTAACTTTTAAATTCATAAGTTTAAAAAACTATGTTTTTTAAATAATATTTTTAACATGCCAATATAATTTTTAAAATATTTTTTAGATTTTTTCATCATGTATTACTTATGTTATGGTATTCGCAATATATTTATAGAAAATATAAATAAGTTGTGGTGTACTTTTATTCGATATTTTTAATATCAAATTTATCCAAATAATAATTGTAAAAAGAATACTTCTTAAGATTTCACCCAATGGATGACGAAATAAAGACAAAATAATAATATAATATATAATAAGGCTATTTCTTTAAGAATACAACATCAAGCTTGATTATTATTTACATATATAAATTTTATGTATTTGTTTATAAATTTTTAAACCAAATAATAAATAAAAGGCTTGACCATATGAATTAAAATTTCGTTCAATATATCGTCGTTCGTAATTTATTGTGTTCTATATGTATGCATAGGTTTTATATGTCTCATAGAGCACAATAATTTACGAACGACGATATGATTTTAGTTTTCACAATTTATTACTTATGCAATAGTATTTAAAATACTTACAGCAAATATAATTTGTGTTGTACTTTTTTATTCGATATTTTTAATATGGATTTTGTCCACATAATAATTGTAGATAGAATACTACTGAAGATGTCTTCTAATGGATGATGATATAATAATAAAAGGGAATTTGTTTAAAAATCAGACATCAATATTGATTATTTTTTATGTAAATTTACGTATTTGCGTAATTTTACGTTTTAATTTATAAATATTTCAACTCAATAATAAATATAATGCTTAACCATATGAATTGAAATCTCTTTCAAAATAAAAATGCTTTAAAATAAATATATTCTTTCTGTGCTATTTTTTGTATTATAATTTTGCAATTAACATTTTGAACTTGTAATTTAAAATACACACAATGATATTAACTTAATAACAGTCGAAACTATTTCATTATATTTATAATTTCATAGAAATAATTAGGTATTTTAATATTTATTTAAAAAAATTCACCAATGTACTACATTTATTAATTTAAAACTATTTGCATAGAATAATGTTTTTGCTTTGTTAATTAATATTTTTAGGTGA
The DNA here is from genome assembly GCA_941918925.1 of Phyto melanocephala. NCBI lineage: Eukaryota > Metazoa > Arthropoda > Insecta > Diptera > Rhinophoridae > Phyto > Phyto melanocephala. The sequence continues at coordinate 43,709,802 of OW799236.1, forward strand.
TTTTTTTTTATTGTTATTTAAATTTTTATCTTAATATTTTTTTTTTCAAATATTTTTCTTTATTTTTGCCTTACTTTAATACTTTGAAATTTTCCTACAATTGGAATCGGCAAAAATACCAATGAAAATTATGCCATTATAAGAATTTTCGTTGTTATAGGGCTAATTTTAAAATAATTTTTAAAAATGGAAAAATTTTAAAAATTAAATTTTTCTTTTTGAAACATAAAGACAACATATAAAATTTTTATATACATTAATTTTATAGCTTAGATTGTATAAATTTGTTATAGAATTATGAAAATTTCTTAATAATTTAGAGGATTTTGTTTTTAATCTTGTCAAGCAAATGGGGATAAAATTTGTTAGATTGCGACAAAATTTTTTTAATTAACTATATGTATTTTGTGACACCTAAGGTTCAAATTGGTAAAAAATATTTTTTGTTTCCTTTAAAAATCTTGAAGAAAATATTAAAAATTAAAAAAAACTTTTATTAAATTTTATGCTCGCTCGCACTAAAATTTTTCCAATCTTTTAGTGTTGACTACTATGAACTTCTCATACTAAGTACGTAACTAAAATTAAGATTACACATCAAAAATTAGTGTGCCAATTTAAGTGAAATTAAACTATAAACGACAAAACTTATTGAAAAAAAAAAACGTAGTAGAAAACATGTCTGAGTCCGCCGTAGTAACCTCCGCCTCTCCAGCACCAGCTGCAGAGAAAAAAGCAAAGAAAGTAGCAAAGGCAAGAAAACCATCCAGTATTCCTTCTCATCCGCCAACTCAACAAATGGTAGATGCTGCTATAAAAACATTGAAGGAACGTGGTGGTTCCTCCCTTCCAGCCATTAAGAAATATCTTACTAGCACTTACAAGGTAGATGCTCAGAAATTGGCTCCGTTCATCAAAAAATATTTAAAGGGCGCTGTAACGAGTGGAAAATTAATTCAAACTAAAGGTAAGGGTGCGTCCGGTTCATTCAAATTGTCTGCTGCTGCCTCAAAATCACCCAAAGCAAGGAAGCCTGCTGCTGATAAGAAGAAAAAGACAGCCGCTACTGGTGATAAAAAGAAGGCTGTAGCTGCTACCAAAAAGGCTTCTGCAAAGAAACCATCTGCTGTTAAAAAGACAGCCGAAAAGAAGAAGACAGAAAAAGCCAAGGCAAAAACTGCTAAAAAGACTGCTACAGTTAAGGCAAAACCAGCCAAAAAGGCCTCGGCAACTAAACCAAAAGCACCCAAAGCAAAGAGTGCGGCTAAACCGAAAAAAGCTGTAGCAGCAAAAAAACCAGCAGCTGCCAAAAAGACTGCCGCTAAAAAGTAAATCATTTTCACACCTTGTCTCGAAGGAATTTTCGAAGATAATTATTTCTGTAATAAAAAGCCCTTTTCAGGGCTACAAAAAACATTTAAAGAAGAGATTAAATATAGCGTTTATTTTTTATTCACTAGGTTGCTTCCTTTAGTTTAATACATATGTATGTACATACATTTTTAAAAATGAATGAAGCAAATTTGAATATATTTAAAAATTGTAATTGCGTTTTGTCATTCGGTACCATTAAGAAGTAAAAATAATATGAAATAACGTCAAAAAATTATTTACAAATGAAAGGAAATAAACACACAAAAAAATCATACATACGTATAATTTGAAATTGTTTATTAAAAAAAAAAATGTTTTAAATCAAATATACATACATATTGAAAGAAAAAAATTTTATAACAGAAATGTACAATCTCTTTAAATAAAGTCAAATGTAGTGGCTCTGAAAAGGGCCTATGTTGATGTAAAAAAAACTATTTGTTGGTATTTTTAGGCAATTTATTTGGAGCTGGTATATTTGGTGACAGCCTTTGTACCTTCACTGACAGCGTGTTTAGCCAATTCACCGGGTAACAATAAACGGACAGCTGTTTGAATTTCCCGACTTGTGATGGTTGAACCACTGTTGGCAAAAGTGGCACAATCGTGCCATTTTTGGCACTATTATTTGTTTAATGGCACGATGGCACGCTCAATAAAATTTTGGCACTTTTTCAAACAATAAAAAAAATATAATTTTACTTACTTTTTAAGATATATATTTCTTATTAAAAAGAAATAAATGCCTTTTCTTCCTGTTGTAAGTACTAAAATGCAAAACTACGAACTGCACAGCTTCAAAAAATTTGGTTATTTTAGTACGTTTATATGTTGGAAAGTGTGTTAATCGATTTTTTACTTTATTTCAAGTACCTGATCAATACCTGATGGTTCCGCTCAATCGATATGTAATGCTATTATGAACATTTTACATGATAATGAAATTCCTATAAACAATTTAATCGGATAACTGTTCGGTTATGATGGAAAAGAATAATTTTGTGCAGACTCTGCTTAAAGAAGTTCAACCAAATTTAATATAATTTATCTGTATAAATTTTTAAACTATTAAAGTTTGGAAATTTTTTTGTATATAATAATGAAACTGAATAAATGAATTTATTTTTTTTAAATAAGTAGATATGTGCAGGGTACACTTATACAAGGTGGCGTTGCCAGTCCAGCTGACAATTTGTTTGTGTTCTGGAGTACGTCAAACTACATATTAACAAAATGATTTCAACTCCGGATATTGTCAAACTTCATACATAAAAAAAGAGAGCCGAAAATCACTCTCCTTTACGCTATCACCTTATGTAATTACACCATGGATATGTGTATATGTTTGATATGGCACTTTTTAAAATGTTTTGGCACTTTTTAGCTAAAATTTTGGCACAAGACTGAAATTTTCATATACCATCACTGGGTTGAACGCTTGTTGTAGTGAGCCAAACGAGATACTTCGGCAGCAATACGCTCAAAAATATCATTTGAGGAAATGCCAGTATCGGGATGTACTTGCTTCAACACTTTATAAATATAGATGGCATAGCTTTCATTGCGTTTACGCTTTTTGCCCTTGTCACTCTTAGTAATGTTCTTTTGAGCTTTACCAGCCTTTTTTGCTGCTTTACCACTGGTTTTAGGCGGCATTTTATTCACACGTCTATCTACTATTTAAATTTTTCTACTAATCAAAAAGGGGATTCTCTAAACTATACCAACCAAAATAAAAAGTGCACTATAAATACCTTTTTCTAAGCAAGCAACTCAACTTCGTATTCACATCGGATCTTAATACATAAATTACCCTCAGTTGTATAAGAGGTAGTGATGAGAAAAGTATAAATACCCAACAGAAAGAGAAAAATATCATATAATAGTGTTTGCAGTGCTCTAGTAAAGTGTTTGTTTATATTGATTAAGTTAAAAGAAAAGTTGAAAAATGTCTGGTCGCGGTAAAGGTGGTAAAGAAGGGAAAGGCAAAGTCGCGTTCAAACCGTGCTGGTTTACAGTTTCCCGTCGGCCGTATTCATCGTTTGTTACGTAAAGGCAATTATGCTGAACGTGTTGGCGCCGGGGCTCCAGTATATTTAGCTGCCGTTATGGAATATTTGGCTGCTGAAGTTCTTGAATTAGCTGGCAATGCTGCTCGTGATAACAAAAAAACTAGAATTATTCCCCGTCATTTACAATTGGCCATCCGCAATGACGAAGAATTAAACAAATTGTTGTCCGGAGTAACCATTGCTCAAGGTGGCGTTTTACCAAACATTCAAGCTGTACTTTTGCCCATATCTCTTGTTTTATTTTATACTACATTTACACCTACACAAAATCTAGTACTTAAGGGATTTTAAGCGAAATCTACCAGATTTCCCATACAAATCGAAATCTACTTCGCTACTAGATTTTGGCAAAATCTACTTAAAATCTAGTACTACTTCGTGATGCAACTGTGGTTTTTATTAAATTGTACTAAAATATACTACGCTGCACACAAAAAAATTCAATCATAACATGTAAGGTGGTTGCAATTGCACAAGTACTTTATTGTTTACATTGCTTTTATATGGAGTTTGAATTTTCGAGAAGCAGAACATAGAGAGCCTCTCAGACCACCTTGTAAATGAGTATATTGTTTTGAAAACGAAATCTTGCAAAATGTCAAAAAACAGTGGTATAAACGGTTTAGATTTTAATAAAGATTTTAAATCAAATTTACTAGATTTCTCTTAGGTGTAAATGTAGTATTACGATGCAAAAATCATCCCTTGTTTTTTTAAATGTAAAAATAAAATATGTGTAGGTATATGAAATAAAAACAAACTTTAAACAAAAACTAACGCAGGCAGCGATGACTTCGAATCGTATCTTAGCCGAATACTTACGAAGAGATATTACAAATTGTACATATTGATGTTTGTGTTGCATTGTAATTGGGTACAGTTGACACAATGACATTATTGTATACGTTAATTTTAAACATGCAAAATAATTTAAAAAATAAAGAAAAAATAGAAACAACATTTATTTACTATGAAGACAATTTACAAATTTCAAGAACTTGTTAATTAATAATTTTCCAGTATGACGTTTAAATAAAATTTTAGCAAACAATATATTAAATTTATTTAAAACGCTATTTGCTACGAAAGTAATTTGAAAATTTTAAGAACTTATGGAAATTTTAGTAAGCAATATACATATTATTAAGAAAATTCCCCAACTTTTTTTCTTCTTAAGGAAATGCATTTTACATATGTACATACATATATAAAAAAAAATTTAATTTTCAACAAAATAAATCTCTTTTTAAAATATGTTTTGTGGTCCTGAAAAGGACCGATTGTTTTTTGTTGTCGTTGATATTATGTTGCTGTTTCATATTTTCGTCCAAAAATATTTATTTAACCGCCGAAACCGTACAAAGTGCGACCTTGTCTTTTCAAAGCATAGACAACATCCATGGCTGTGACAGTTTTCCTCTTAGCATGTTCGGTGTAGGTAACGGCATCACGAATAACATTTTCTAAAAATACTTTCAAGACACCACGGGTTTCCTCGTAAATCAAACCAGATATACGTTTTACACCACCACGACGAGCCAAACGTCTTATAGCTGGCTTAGTAATACCCTGGATGTTATCACGCAACACTTTACGATGACGTTTAGCGCCACCTTTTCCCAAGCCTTTACCACCTTTACCACGACCAGTCATTTCTATTCAATTTCCTTTCAAACACACTTCACAAAATATTCACAAGAACTAATAACATTTTCGACAATGTGACTGGTATTTATACCAAATCCGATCATTTTTAGAGTAAGTAAGATATATACTATTGTTCGTTTCACATAGTGTGTGATTAAAAAAAAAACAACCACCATGCACCTTCATACATACAAACCCCTGTTCTAAGTTTGTGATATTTTTCTATATAAGCAGAGTAAACTATCGCAACACGATTATTCGTGTGTTAACAGTGTTTCAGTGTTTAATAAAAGTGAAATAGTAAAGAAATGGCTCGTACTAAGCAAACTGCTCGTAAATCGACTGGTGGCAAAGCACCACGTAAACAATTAGCTACAAAGGCTGCACGTAAAAGCGCACCAGCTACCGGTGGTGTTAAGAAGCCTCATCGTTATCGTCCTGGTACAGTAGCATTGCGTGAAATTCGTCGTTATCAGAAGAGTACTGAATTGTTGATCCGCAAATTGCCTTTCCAACGTTTGGTTCGTGAAATTGCACAAGATTTTAAAACCGACTTGCGTTTCCAGAGTTCTGCTGTAATGGCCCTCCAAGAAGCCAGTGAAGCTTATTTGGTTGGTCTCTTTGAAGATACCAACTTGTGTGCCATTCATGCTAAACGTGTTACAATTATGCCTAAAGATATTCAATTGGCCAGACGTATTCGTGGCGAACGTGCTTAAATTTATTAAATAACAGCAAATAAAATAAATTTACTAAAAACAACAACAAAAACAAAATCGGTCCTTTTCAGGACCACAAATAAGAATTGTAAAAAGAGATTGTGCATTTTTTCAACTAAAATGTTTCTTGAGATTTTTATAAAAAAAAAATATGTATTTTAACAATTGTAAAAAGATAGAGATGACATTTTTTTACTCGCGTATATTTATTGTGCAGTTATATTTTTATATGTATAATTAATTATTTCATCTGTTATTTTTAAAAATTTTTTTAATTTTTAAAGTAACTTTTAAATGCAAATAAAATATTTAATAAGGAGTATATGGTTTTTTTCTATTAAAACCAGAAAATATATATATTTTTTAAATATTTTAAATAATTAATATAAGTTGGTGACGTACTTATAAAAGTATGTATAACGTTAGCAGTGAGTTTAGATTATCCAAATTCATAAGAGGTTTTTTCAAAAAATTCTTGAAATAATTGACTTAATGTTCCATATATTATGTTTATAAGGAAATTATTAACTTTTAAATTCATAAGTTTAAAAAACTATGTTTTTTAAATAATATTTTTAACATGCCAATATAATTTTTAAAATATTTTTTAGATTTTTTCATCATGTATTACTTATGTTATGGTATTCGCAATATATTTATAGAAAATATAAATAAGTTGTGGTGTACTTTTATTCGATATTTTTAATATCAAATTTATCCAAATAATAATTGTAAAAAGAATACTTCTTAAGATTTCACCCAATGGATGACGAAATAAAGACAAAATAATAATATAATATATAATAAGGCTATTTCTTTAAGAATACAACATCAAGCTTGATTATTATTTACATATATAAATTTTATGTATTTGTTTATAAATTTTTAAACCAAATAATAAATAAAAGGCTTGACCATATGAATTAAAATTTCGTTCAATATATCGTCGTTCGTAATTTATTGTGTTCTATATGTATGCATAGGTTTTATATGTCTCATAGAGCACAATAATTTACGAACGACGATATGATTTTAGTTTTCACAATTTATTACTTATGCAATAGTATTTAAAATACTTACAGCAAATATAATTTGTGTTGTACTTTTTTATTCGATATTTTTAATATGGATTTTGTCCACATAATAATTGTAGATAGAATACTACTGAAGATGTCTTCTAATGGATGATGATATAATAATAAAAGGGAATTTGTTTAAAAATCAGACATCAATATTGATTATTTTTTATGTAAATTTACGTATTTGCGTAATTTTACGTTTTAATTTATAAATATTTCAACTCAATAATAAATATAATGCTTAACCATATGAATTGAAATCTCTTTCAAAATAAAAATGCTTTAAAATAAATATATTCTTTCTGTGCTATTTTTTGTATTATAATTTTGCAATTAACATTTTGAACTTGTAATTTAAAATACACACAATGATATTAACTTAATAACAGTCGAAACTATTTCATTATATTTATAATTTCATAGAAATAATTAGGTATTTTAATATTTATTTAAAAAAATTCACCAATGTACTACATTTATTAATTTAAAACTATTTGCATAGAATAATGTTTTTGCTTTGTTAATTAATATTTTTAGGTGATTTTTTTTTATTGTTATTTAAATTTTTATCTTAATATTTTTTTTTTCAAATATTTTTCTTTATTTTTGCCTTACTTTAATACTTTGAAATTTTCCTACAATTGGAATCGGCAAAAATACCAATGAAAATTATGCCATTATAAGAATTTTCGTTGTTATAGGGCTAATTTTAAAATAATTTTTAAAAATGGAAAAATTTTAAAAATTAAATTTTTCTTTTTGAAACATAAAGACAACATATAAAATTTTTATATACATTAATTTTATAGCTTAGATTGTATAAATTTGTTATAGAATTATGAAAATTTCTTAATAATTTAGAGGATTTTGTTTTTAATCTTGTCAAGCAAATGGGGATAAAATTTGTTAGATTGCGACAAAATTTTTTTAATTAACTATATGTATTTTGTGACACCTAAGGTTCAAATTGGTAAAAAATATTTTTTGTTTCCTTTAAAAATCTTGAAGAAAATATTAAAAATTAAAAAAAACTTTTATTAAATTTTATGCTCGCTCGCACTAAAATTTTTCCAATCTTTTAGTGTTGACTACTATGAACTTCTCATACTAAGTACGTAACTAAAATTAAGATTACACATAAAAAATTAGTGTGCCAATTTAAGTGAAATTAAACTATAAACGACAAAACTTATTGAAAAAAAAAAACGTAGTAGAAAACATGTCTGAGTCCGCCGTAGTAACCTCCGCCTCTCCAGCACCAGCTGCAGAGAAAAAAGCAAAGAAAGTAGCAAAGGCAAGAAAACCATCCAGTATTCCTTCTCATCCGCCAACTCAACAAATGGTAGATGCTGCTATAAAAACATTGAAGGAACGTGGTGGTTCCTCCCTTCCAGCCATTAAGAAATATCTTACTAGCACTTACAAGGTAGATGCTCAGAAATTGGCTCCGTTCATCAAAAAATATTTAAAGGGCGCTGTAACGAGTGGAAAATTAATTCAAACTAAAGGTAAGGGTGCGTCCGGTTCATTCAAATTGTCTGCTGCTGCCTCAAAATCACCCAAAGCAAGGAAGCCTGCTGCTGATAAGAAGAAAAAGACAGCCGCTACTGGTGATAAAAAGAAGGCTGTAGCTGCTACCAAAAAGGCTTCTGCAAAGAAACCATCTGCTGTTAAAAAGACAGCCGAAAAGAAGAAGACAGAAAAAGCCAAGGCAAAAACTGCTAAAAAGACTGCTACAGTTAAGGCAAAACCAGCCAAAAAGGCATCGGCAACTAAACCAAAAGCACCCAAAGCAAAGAGTGCGGCTAAACCGAAAAAAGCTGTAGCAGCAAAAAAACCAGCAGCTGCCAAAAAGACTGCCGCTAAAAAGTAAATCATTTTCACACCTTGTCTCGAAGGAATTTTCGAAGATAATTATTTCTGTAATAAAAAGCCCTTTTCAGGGCTACAAAAAACATTTAAAGAAGAGATTAAATATAGCGTTTATTTTTTATTCACTAGGTTGCTTCCTTTAGTTTAATACATATGTATGTACATACATTTTTAAAAATGAATGAAGCAAATTTGAATATATTTAAAAATTGTAATTGCGTTTTGTCATTCGGTACCATTAAGAAGTAAAAATAATATGAAATAACGTCAAAAAATTATTTACAAATGAAAGGAAATAAACACACAAAAAAATCATACATACGTATAATTTGAAATTGTTTATTAAAAAAAAAAATGTTTTAAATCAAATATACATACATATTGAAAGAAAAAAATTTTATAACAGAAATGTACAATCTCTTTAAATAAAGTCAAATGTAGTGGCTCTGAAAAGGGCCTATGTTGATGTAAAAAAAACTATTTGTTGGTATTTTTAGGCAATTTATTTGGAGCTGGTATATTTGGTGACAGCCTTTGTACCTTCACTGACAGCGTGTTTAGCCAATTCACCGGGTAACAATAAACGGACAGCTGTTTGAATTTCCCGACTTGTGATGGTTGAACCACTGTTGGCAAAAGTGGCACAATCGTGCCATTTTTGGCACTATTATTTGTTTAATGGCACGATGGCACGCTCAATAAAATTTTGGCACTTTTTCAAACAATAAAAAAAATATAATTTTACTTACTTTTTAAGATATATATTTCTTATTAAAAAGAAATAAATGCCTTTTCTTCCTGTTGTAAGTACTAAAATGCAAAACTACGAACTGCACAGCTTCAAAAAATTTGGTTATTTTAGTACGTTTATATGTTGGAAAGTGTGTTAATCGATTTTTTACTTTATTTCAAGTACCTGATCAATACCTGATGGTTCCGCTCAATCGATATGTAATGCTATTATGAACATTTTACATGATAATGAAATTCCTATAAACAATTTAATCGGATAACTGTTCGGTTATGATGGAAAAGAATAATTTTGTGCAGACTCTGCTTAAAGAAGTTCAACCAAATTTAATATAATTTATCTGTATAAATTTTTAAACTATTAAAGTTTGGAAATTTTTTTGTATATAATAATGAAACTGAATAAATGAATTTATTTTTTTTAAATAAGTAGATATGTGCAGGGTACACTTATACAAGGTGGCGTTGCCAGTCCAGCTGACAATTTGTTTGTGTTCTGGAGTACGTCAAACTACATATTAACAAAATGATTTCAACTCCGGATATTGTCAAACTTCATACATAAAAAAAGAGAGCCGAAAATCACTCTCCTTTACGCTATCACCTTATGTAATTACACCATGGATATGTGTATATGTTTGATATGGCACTTTTTAAAATGTTTTGGCACTTTTTAGCTAAAATTTTGGCACAAGACTGAAATTTTCATATACCATCACTGGGTTGAACGCTTGTTGTAGTGAGCCAAACGAGATACTTCGGCAGCAATACGCTCAAAAATATCATTTGAGGAAATGCCAGTATCGGGATGTACTTGCTTCAACACTTTATAAATATAGATGGCATAGCTTTCATTGCGTTTACGCTTTTTGCCCTTGTCACTCTTAGTAATGTTCTTTTGAGCTTTACCAGCCTTTTTTGCTGCTTTACCACTGGTTTTAGGCGGCATTTTATTCACACGTCTATCTACTATTTAAATTTTTCTACTAATCAAAAAGGGGATTCTCTAAACTATACCAACCAAAATAAAAAGTGCACTATAAATACCTTTTTCTAAGCAAGCAACTCAACTTCGTATTCACATCGGATCTTAATACATAAATTACCCTCAGTTGTATAAGAGGTAGTGATGAGAAAAGTATAAATACCCAACAGAAAGAGAAAAATATCATATAATAGTGTTTGCAGTGCTCTAGTAAAGTGTTTGTTTATATTGATTAAGTTAAAAGAAAAGTTGAAAAATGTCTGGTCGCGGTAAAGGTGGTAAAGAAGGGAAAGGCAAAGTCGCGTTCAAACCGTGCTGGTTTACAGTTTCCCGTCGGCCGTATTCATCGTTTGTTACGTAAAGGCAATTATGCTGAACGTGTTGGCGCCGGGGCTCCAGTATATTTAGCTGCCGTTATGGAATATTTGGCTGCTGAAGTTCTTGAATTAGCTGGCAATGCTGCTCGTGATAACAAAAAAACTAGAATTATTCCCCGTCATTTACAATTGGCCATCCGCAATGACGAAGAATTAAACAAATTGTTGTCCGGAGTAACCATTGCTCAAGGTGGCGTTTTACCAAACATTCAAGCTGTACTTTTGCCCATATCTCTTGTTTTATTTTATACTACATTTACACCTACACAAAATCTAGTACTTAAGGGATTTTAAGCGAAATCTACCAGATTTCCCATACAAATCGAAATCTACTTCGCTACTAGATTTTGGCAAAATCTACTTAAAATCTAGTACTACTTCGTGATGCAACTGTGGTTTTTATTAAATTGTACTAAAATATACTACGCTGCACACAAAAAAATTCAATCATAACATGTAAGGTGGTTGCAATTGCACAAGTACTTTATTGTTTACATTGCTTTTATATGGAGTTTGAATTTTCGAGAAGCAGAACATAGAGAGCCTCTCAGACCACCTTGTAAATGAGTATATTGTTTTGAAAACGAAATCTTGCAAAATGTCAAAAAACAGTGGTATAAACGGTTTAGATTTTAATAAAGATTTTAAATCAAATTTACTAGATTTCTCTTAGGTGTAAATGTAGTATTACGATGCAAAAATCATCCCTTGTTTTTTTAAATGTAAAAATAAAATATGTGTAGGTATATGAAATAAAAACAAACTTTAAACAAAAACTAACGCAGGCAGCGATGACTTCGAATCGTATCTTAGCCGAATACTTACGAAGAGATATTACAAATTGTACATATTGATGTTTGTGTTGCATTGTAATTGGGTACAGTTGACACAATGACATTATTGTATACGTTAATTTTAAACATGCAAAATAATTTAAAAAATAAAGAAAAAATAGAAACAACATTTATTTACTATGAAGACAATTTACAAATTTCAAGAACTTGTTAATTAATAATTTTCCAGTATGACGTTTAAATAAAATTTTAGCAAACAATATATTAAATTTATTTAAAACGCTATTTGCTACGAAAGTAATTTGAAAATTTTAAGAACTTATGGAAATTTTAGTAAGCAATATACATATTATTAAGAAAATTCCCCAACTTTTTTTCTTCTTAAGGAAATGCATTTTACATATGTACATACATATATAAAAAAAAATTTAATTTTCAACAAAATAAATCTCTTTTTAAAATATGTTTTGTGGTCCTGAAAAGGACCGATTGTTTTTTGTTGTCGTTGATATTATGTTGCTGTTTCATATTTTCGTCCAAAAATATTTATTTAACCGCCGAAACCGTACAAAGTGCGACCTTGTCTTTTCAAAGCATAGACAACATCCATGGCTGTGACAGTTTTCCTCTTAGCATGTTCGGTGTAGGTAACGGCATCACGAATAACATTTTCTAAAAATACTTTCAAGACACCACGGGTTTCCTCGTAAATCAAACCAGATATACGTTTTACACCACCACGACGAGCCAAACGTCTTATAGCTGGCTTAGTAATACCCTGGATGTTATCACGCAACACTTTACGATGACGTTTAGCGCCACCTTTTCCCAAGCCTTTACCACCTTTACCACGACCAGTCATTTCTATTCAATTTCCTTTCAAACACACTTCACAAAATATTCACAAGAACTAATAACATTTTCGACAATGTGACTGGTATTTATACCAAATCCGATCATTTTTAGAGTAAGTAAGATATATACTATTGTTCGTTTCACATAGTGTGTGATTAAAAAAAAAACAACCACCATGCACCTTCATACATACAAACCCCTGTTCTAAGTTTGTGATATTTTTCTATATAAGCAGAGTAAACTATCGCAACACGATTATTCGTGTGTTAACAGTGTTTCAGTGTTTAATAAAAGTGAAATAGTAAAGAAATGGCTCGTACTAAGCAAACTGCTCGTAAATCGACTGGTGGCAAAGCACCACGTAAACAATTAGCTACAAAGGCTGCACGTAAAAGCGCACCAGCTACCGGTGGTGTTAAGAAGCCTCATCGTTATCGTCCTGGTACAGTAGCATTGCGTGAAATTCGTCGTTATCAGAAGAGTACTGAATTGTTGATCCGCAAATTGCCTTTCCAACGTTTGGTTCGTGAAATTGCACAAGATTTTAAAACCGACTTGCGTTTCCAGAGTTCTGCTGTAATGGCCCTCCAAGAAGCCAGTGAAGCTTATTTGGTTGGTCTCTTTGAAGATACCAACTTGTGTGCCATTCATGCTAAACGTGTTACAATTATGCCTAAAGATATTCAATTGGCCAGACGTATTCGTGGCGAACGTGCTTAAATTTATTAAATAACAGCAAATAAAATAAATTTACTAAAAACAACAACAAAAACAAAATCGGTCCTTTTCAGGACCACAAATAAGAATTGTAAAAAGAGATTGTGCATTTTTTCAACTAAAATGTTTCTTGAGATTTTTATAAAAAAAAAATATGTATTTTAACAATTGTAAAAAGATAGAGATGACATTTTTTTACTCGCGTATATTTATTGTGCAGTTATATTTTTATATGTATAATTAATTATTTCATCTGTTATTTTTAAAAATTTTTTTAATTTTTAAAGTAACTTTTAAATGCAAATAAAATATTTAATAAGGAGTATATGGTTTTTTTCTATTAAAACCAGAAAATATATATATTTTTTAAATATTTTAAATAATTAATATAAGTTGGTGACGTACTTATAAAAGTATGTATAACGTTAGCAGTGAGTTTAGATTATCCAAATTCATAAGAGGTTTTTTCAAAAAATTCTTGAAATAATTGACTTAATGTTCCATATATTATGTTTATAAGGAAATTATTAACTTTTAAATTCATAAGTTTAAAAAACTATGTTTTTTAAATAATATTTTTAACATGCCAATATAATTTTTAAAATATTTTTTAGATTTTTTCATCATGTATTACTTATGTTATGGTATTCGCAATATATTTATAGAAAATATAAATAAGTTGTGGTGTACTTTTATTCGATATTTTTAATATCAAATTTATCCAAATAATAATTGTAAAAAGAATACTTCTTAAGATTTCACCCAATGGATGACGAAATAAAGACAAAATAATAATATAATATATAATAAGGCTATTTCTTTAAGAATACAACATCAAGCTTGATTATTATTTACATATATAAATTTTATGTATTTGTTTATAAATTTTTAAACCAAATAATAAATAAAAGGCTTGACCATATGAATTAAAATTTCGTTCAATATATCGTCGTTCGTAATTTATTGTGTTCTATATGTATGCATAGGTTTTATATGTCTCATAGAGCACAATAATTTACGAACGACGATATGATTTTAGTTTTCACAATTTATTACTTATGCAATAGTATTTAAAATACTTACAGCAAATATAATTTGTGTTGTACTTTTTTATTCGATATTTTTAATATGGATTTTGTCCACATAATAATTGTAGATAGAATACTACTGAAGATGTCTTCTAATGGATGATGATATAATAATAAAAGGGAATTTGTTTAAAAATCAGACATCAATATTGATTATTTTTTATGTAAATTTACGTATTTGCGTAATTTTACGTTTTAATTTATAAATATTTCAACTCAATAATAAATATAATGCTTAACCATATGAATTGAAATCTCTTTCAAAATAAAAATGCTTTAAAATAAATATATTCTTTCTGTGCTATTTTTTGTATTATAATTTTGCAATTAACATTTTGAACTTGTAATTTAAAATACACACAATGATATTAACTTAATAACAGTCGAAACTATTTCATTATATTTATAATTTCATAGAAATAATTAGGTATTTTAATATTTATTTAAAAAAATTCACCAATGTACTACATTTATTAATTTAAAACTATTTGCATAGAATAATGTTTTTGCTTTGTTAATTAATATTTTTAGGTGATTTTTTTTTATTGTTATTTAAATTTTTATCTTAATATTTTTTTTTTCAAATATTTTTCTTTATTTTTGCCTTACTTTAATACTTTGAAATTTTCCTACAATTGGAATCGGCAAAAATACCAATGAAAATTATGCCATTATAAGAATTTTCGTTGTTATAGGGCTAATTTTAAAATAATTTTTAAAAATGGAAAAATTTTAAAAATTAAATTTTTCTTTTTGAAACATAAAGACAACATATAAAATTTTTATATACATTAATTTTATAGCTTAGATTGTATAAATTTGTTATAGAATTATGAAAATTTCTTAATAATTTAGAGGATTTTGTTTTTAATCTTGTCAAGCAAATGGGGATAAAATTTGTTAGATTGCGACAAAATTTTTTTAATTAACTATATGTATTTTGTGACACCTAAGGTTCAAATTGGTAAAAAATATTTTTTGTTTCCTTTAAAAATCTTGAAGAAAATATTAAAAATTAAAAAAAACTTTTATTAAATTTTATGCTCGCTCGCACTAAAATTTTTCCAATCTTTTAGTGTTGACTACTATGAACTTCTCATACTAAGTACGTAACTAAAATTAAGATTACACATCAAAAATTAGTGTGCCAATTTAAGTGAAATTAAACTATAAACGACAAAACTTATTGAAAAAAAAAAACGTAGTAGAAAACATGTCTGAGTCCGCCGTAGTAACCTCCGCCTCTCCAGCACCAGCTGCAGAGAAAAAAGCAAAGAAAGTAGCAAAGGCAAGAAAACCATCCAGTATTCCTTCTCATCCGCCAACTCAACAAATGGTAGATGCTGCTATAAAAACATTGAAGGAACGTGGTGGTTCCTCCCTTCCAGCCATTAAGAAATATCTTACTAGCACTTACAAGGTAGATGCTCAGAAATTGGCTCCGTTCATCAAAAAATATTTAAAGGGCGCTGTAACGAGTGGAAAATTAATTCAAACTAAAGGTAAGGGTGCGTCCGGTTCATTCAAATTGTCTGCTGCTGCCTCAAAATCACCCAAAGCAAGGAAGCCTGCTGCTGATAAGAAGAAAAAGACAGCCGCTACTGGTGATAAAAAGAAGGCTGTAGCTGCTACCAAAAAGGCTTCTGCAAAGAAACCATCTGCTGTTAAAAAGACAGCCGAAAAGAAGAAGACAGAAAAAGCCAAGGCAAAAACTGCTAAAAAGACTGCTACAGTTAAGGCAAAACCAGCCAAAAAGGCCTCGGCAACTAAACCAAAAGCACCCAAAGCAAAGAGTGCGGCTAAACCGAAAAAAGCTGTAGCAGCAAAAAAACCAGCAGCTGCCAAAAAGACTGCCGCTAAAAAGTAAATCATTTTCACACCTTGTCTCGAAGGAATTTTCGAAGATAATTATTTCTGTAATAAAAAGCCCTTTTCAGGGCTACAAAAAACATTTAAAGAAGAGATTAAATATAGCGTTTATTTTTTATTCACTAGGTTGCTTCCTTTAGTTTAATACATATGTATGTACATACATTTTTAAAAATGAATGAAGCAAATTTGAATATATTTAAAAATTGTAATTGCGTTTTGTCATTCGGTACCATTAAGAAGTAAAAATAATATGAAATAACGTCAAAAAATTATTTACAAATGAAAGGAAATAAACACACAAAAAAATCATACATACGTATAATTTGAAATTGTTTATTAAAAAAAAAAATGTTTTAAATCAAATATACATACATATTGAAAGAAAAAAATTTTATAACAGAAATGTACAATCTCTTTAAATAAAGTCAAATGTAGTGGCTCTGAAAAGGGCCTATGTTGATGTAAAAAAAACTATTTGTTGGTATTTTTAGGCAATTTATTTGGAGCTGGTATATTTGGTGACAGCCTTTGTACCTTCACTGACAGCGTGTTTAGCCAATTCACCGGGTAACAATAAACGGACAGCTGTTTGAATTTCCCGACTTGTGATGGTTGAACCACTGTTGGCAAAAGTGGCACAATCGTGCCATTTTTGGCACTATTATTTGTTTAATGGCACGATGGCACGCTCAATAAAATTTTGGCACTTTTTCAAACAATAAAAAAAATATAATTTTACTTACTTTTTAAGATATATATTTCTTATTAAAAAGAAATAAATGCCTTTTCTTCCTGTTGTAAGTACTAAAATGCAAAACTACGAACTGCACAGCTTCAAAAAATTTGGTTATTTTAGTACGTTTATATGTTGGAAAGTGTGTTAATCGATTTTTTACTTTATTTCAAGTACCTGATCAATACCTGATGGTTCCGCTCAATCGATATGTAATGCTATTATGAACATTTTACATGATAATGAAATTCCTATAAACAATTTAATCGGATAACTGTTCGGTTATGATGGAAAAGAATAATTTTGTGCAGACTCTGCTTAAAGAAGTTCAACCAAATTTAATATAATTTATCTGTATAAATTTTTAAACTATTAAAGTTTGGAAATTTTTTTGTATATAATAATGAAACTGAATAAATGAATTTATTTTTTTTAAATAAGTAGATATGTGCAGGGTACACTTATACAAGGTGGCGTTGCCAGTCCAGCTGACAATTTGTTTGTGTTCTGGAGTACGTCAAACTACATATTAACAAAATGATTTCAACTCCGGATATTGTCAAACTTCATACATAAAAAAAGAGAGCCGAAAATCACTCTCCTTTACGCTATCACCTTATGTAATTACACCATGGATATGTGTATATGTTTGATATGGCACTTTTTAAAATGTTTTGGCACTTTTTAGCTAAAATTTTGGCACAAGACTGAAATTTTCATATACCATCACTGGGTTGAACGCTTGTTGTAGTGAGCCAAACGAGATACTTCGGCAGCAATACGCTCAAAAATATCATTTGAGGAAATGCCAGTATCGGGATGTACTTGCTTCAACACTTTATAAATATAGATGGCATAGCTTTCATTGCGTTTACGCTTTTTGCCCTTGTCACTCTTAGTAATGTTCTTTTGAGCTTTACCAGCCTTTTTTGCTGCTTTACCACTGGTTTTAGGCGGCATTTTATTCACACGTCTATCTACTATTTAAATTTTTCTACTAATCAAAAAGGGGATTCTCTAAACTATACCAACCAAAATAAAAAGTGCACTATAAATACCTTTTTCTAAGCAAGCAACTCAACTTCGTATTCACATCGGATCTTAATACATAAATTACCCTCAGTTGTATAAGAGGTAGTGATGAGAAAAGTATAAATACCCAACAGAAAGAGAAAAATATCATATAATAGTGTTTGCAGTGCTCTAGTAAAGTGTTTGTTTATATTGATTAAGTTAAAAGAAAAGTTGAAAAATGTCTGGTCGCGGTAAAGGTGGTAAAGAAGGGAAAGGCAAAGTCGCGTTCAAACCGTGCTGGTTTACAGTTTCCCGTCGGCCGTATTCATCGTTTGTTACGTAAAGGCAATTATGCTGAACGTGTTGGCGCCGGGGCTCCAGTATATTTAGCTGCCGTTATGGAATATTTGGCTGCTGAAGTTCTTGAATTAGCTGGCAATGCTGCTCGTGATAACAAAAAAACTAGAATTATTCCCCGTCATTTACAATTGGCCATCCGCAATGACGAAGAATTAAACAAATTGTTGTCCGGAGTAACCATTGCTCAAGGTGGCGTTTTACCAAACATTCAAGCTGTACTTTTGCCCATATCTCTTGTTTTATTTTATACTAATTTTTTAAGGGATTTTAAGCGAAATCTACCAGATTTCCCATACAAATCGAAATCTACTTCGCTACTAGATTTTGGCAAAATCTACTTAAAATCTAGTACTACTTCGTGATGCAACTGTGGTTTTTATTAAATTGTACTAAAATATACTACGCTGCACACAAAAAAATTCAATCATAACATGTAAGGTGGTTGCAATTGCACAAGTACTTTATTGTTTACATTGCTTTTATATGGAGTTTGAATTTTCGAGAAGCAGAACATAGAGAGCCTCTCAGACCACCTTGTAAATGAGTATATTGTTTTGAAAACGAAATCTTGCAAAATGTCAAAAAACAGTGGTATAAACGGTTTAGATTTTAATAAAGATTTTAAATCAAATTTACTAGATTTCTCTTAGGTGTAAATGTAGTATTACGATGCAAAAATCATCCCTTGTTTTTTTAAATGTAAAAATAAAATATGTGTAGGTATATGAAATAAAAACAAACTTTAAACAAAAACTAACGCAGGCAGCGATGACTTCGAATCGTATCTTAGCCGAATACTTACGAAGAGATATTACAAATTGTACATATTGATGTTTGTGTTGCATTGTAATTGGGTACAGTTGACACAATGACATTATTGTATACGTTAATTTTAAACATGCAAAATAATTTAAAAAATAAAGAAAAAATAGAAACAACATTTATTTACTATGAAGACAATTTACAAATTTCAAGAACTTGTTAATTAATAATTTTCCAGTATGACGTTTAAATAAAATTTTAGCAAACAATATATTAAATTTATTTAAAACGCTATTTGCTACGAAAGTAATTTGAAAATTTTAAGAACTTATGGAAATTTTAGTAAGCAATATACATATTATTAAGAAAATTCCCCAACTTTTTTTCTTCTTAAGGAAATGCATTTTACATATGTACATACATATATAAAAAAAAATTTAATTTTCAACAAAATAAATCTCTTTTTAAAATATGTTTTGTGGTCCTGAAAAGGACCGATTGTTTTTTGTTGTCGTTGATATTATGTTGCTGTTTCATATTTTCGTCCAAAAATATTTATTTAACCGCCGAAACCGTACAAAGTGCGACCTTGTCTTTTCAAAGCATAGACAACATCCATGGCTGTGACAGTTTTCCTCTTAGCATGTTCGGTGTAGGTAACGGCATCACGAATAACATTTTCTAAAAATACTTTCAAGACACCACGGGTTTCCTCGTAAATCAAACCAGATATACGTTTTACACCACCACGACGAGCCAAACGTCTTATAGCTGGCTTAGTAATACCCTGGATGTTATCACGCAACACTTTACGATGACGTTTAGCGCCACCTTTTCCCAAGCCTTTACCACCTTTACCACGACCAGTCATTTCTATTCAATTTCCTTTCAAACACACTTCACAAAATATTCACAAGAACTAATAACATTTTCGACAATGTGACTGGTATTTATACCAAATCCGATCATTTTTAGAGTAAGTAAGATATATACTATTGTTCGTTTCACATAGTGTGTGATTAAAAAAAAAACAACCACCATGCACCTTCATACATACAAACCCCTGTTCTAAGTTTGTGATATTTTTCTATATAAGCAGAGTAAACTATCGCAACACGATTATTCGTGTGTTAACAGTGTTTCAGTGTTTAATAAAAGTGAAATAGTAAAGAAATGGCTCGTACTAAGCAAACTGCTCGTAAATCGACTGGTGGCAAAGCACCACGTAAACAATTAGCTACAAAGGCTGCACGTAAAAGCGCACCAGCTACCGGTGGTGTTAAGAAGCCTCATCGTTATCGTCCTGGTACAGTAGCATTGCGTGAAATTCGTCGTTATCAGAAGAGTACTGAATTGTTGATCCGCAAATTGCCTTTCCAACGTTTGGTTCGTGAAATTGCACAAGATTTTAAAACCGACTTGCGTTTCCAGAGTTCTGCTGTAATGGCCCTCCAAGAAGCCAGTGAAGCTTATTTGGTTGGTCTCTTTGAAGATACCAACTTGTGTGCCATTCATGCTAAACGTGTTACAATTATGCCTAAAGATATTCAATTGGCCAGACGTATTCGTGGCGAACGTGCTTAAATTTATTAAATAACAGCAAATAAAATAAATTTACTAAAAACAACAACAAAAACAAAATCGGTCCTTTTCAGGACCACAAATAAGAATTGTAAAAAGAGATTGTGCATTTTTTCAACTAAAATGTTTCTCGAGATTTTTATAAAAAAAAAATATGTATTTTAACAATTGTAAAAAGATAGAGATGACATTTTTTTACTCGCGTATATTTATTGTGCAGTTATATTTTTATATGTATAATTAATTATTTCATCTGTTATTTTTAAAAATTTTTTTAATTTTTAAAGTAACTTTTAAATGCAAATAAAATATTTAATAAGGAGTATATGGTTTTTTTCTATTAAAACCAGAAAATATATATATTTTTTAAATATTTTAAATAATTAATATAAGTTGGTGACGTACTTATAAAAGTATGTATAACGTTAGCAGTGAGTTTAGATTATCCAAATTCATAAGAGGTTTTTTCAAAAAATTCTTGAAATAATTGACTTAATGTTCCATATATTATGTTTATAAGGAAATTATTAACTTTTAAATTCATAAGTTTAAAAAACTATGTTTTTTAAATAATATTTTTAACATGCCAATATAATTTTTAAAATATTTTTTAGATTTTTTCATCATGTATTACTTATGTTATGGTATTCGCAATATATTTATAGAAAATATAAATAAGTTGTGGTGTACTTTTATTCGATATTTTTAATATCAAATTTATCCAAATAATAATTGTAAAAAGAATACTTCTTAAGATTTCACCCAATGGATGACGAAATAAAGACAAAATAATAATATAATATATAATAAGGCTATTTCTTTAAGAATACAACATCAAGCTTGATTATTATTTACATATATAAATTTTATGTATTTGTTTATAAATTTTTAAACCAAATAATAAATAAAAGGCTTGACCATATGAATTAAAATTTCGTTCAATATATCGTCGTTCGTAATTTATTGTGTTCTATATGTATGCATAGGTTTTATATGTCTCATAGAGCACAATAATTTACGAACGACGATATGATTTTAGTTTTCACAATTTATTACTTATGCAATAGTATTTAAAATACTTACAGCAAATATAATTTGTGTTGTACTTTTTTATTCGATATTTTTAATATGGATTTTGTCCACATAATAATTGTAGATAGAATACTACTGAAGATGTCTTCTAATGGATGATGATATAATAATAAAAGGGAATTTGTTTAAAAATCAGACATCAATATTGATTATTTTTTATGTAAATTTACGTATTTGCGTAATTTTACGTTTTAATTTATAAATATTTCAACTCAATAATAAATATAATGCTTAACCATATGAATTGAAATCTCTTTCAAAATAAAAATGCTTTAAAATAAATATATTCTTTCTGTGCTATTTTTTGTATTATAATTTTGCAATTAACATTTTGAACTTGTAATTTAAAATACACACAATGATATTAACTTAATAACAGTCGAAACTATTTCATTATATTTATAATTTCATAGAAATAATTAGGTATTTTAATATTTATTTAAAAAAATTCACCAATGTACTACATTTATTAATTTAAAACTATTTGCATAGAATAATGTTTTTGCTTTGTTAATTAATATTTTTAGGTGATTTTTTTTTATTGTTATTTAAATTTTTATCTTAATATTTTTTTTTTCAAATATTTTTCTTTATTTTTGCCTTACTTTAATACTTTGAAATTTTCCTACAATTGGAATCGGCAAAAATACCAATGAAAATTATGCCATTATAAGAATTTTCGTTGTTATAGGGCTAATTTTAAAATAATTTTTAAAAATGGAAAAATTTTAAAAATTAAATTTTTCTTTTTGAAACATAAAGACAACATATAAAATTTTTATATACATTAATTTTATAGCTTAGATTGTATAAATTTGTTATAGAATTATGAAAATTTCTTAATAATTTAGAGGATTTTGTTTTTAATCTTGTCAAGCAAATGGGGATAAAATTTGTTAGATTGCGAC
The DNA here is from genome assembly GCA_941918925.1 of Phyto melanocephala. Classification (NCBI taxonomy): domain Eukaryota; kingdom Metazoa; phylum Arthropoda; class Insecta; order Diptera; family Rhinophoridae; genus Phyto; species Phyto melanocephala. The sequence goes on from OW799236.1 coordinate 43,732,453, forward strand.
AAAATTTTTTTAATTAACTATATGTATTTTGTGACACCTAAGGTTCAAATTGGTAAAAAATATTTTTTGTTTCCTTTAAAAATCTTGAAGAAAATATTAAAAATTAAAAAAAACTTTTATTAAATTTTATGCTCGCTCGCACTAAAATTTTTCCAATCTTTTAGTGTTGACTACTATGAACTTCTCATACTAAGTACGTAACTAAAATTAAGATTACACATCAAAAATTAGTGTGCCAATTTAAGTGAAATTAAACTATAAACGACAAAACTTATTGAAAAAAAAAAACGTAGTAGAAAACATGTCTGAGTCCGCCGTAGTAACCTCCGCCTCTCCAGCACCAGCTGCAGAGAAAAAAGCAAAGAAAGTAGCAAAGGCAAGAAAACCATCCAGTATTCCTTCTCATCCGCCAACTCAACAAATGGTAGATGCTGCTATAAAAACATTGAAGGAACGTGGTGGTTCCTCCCTTCCAGCCATTAAGAAATATCTTACTAGCACTTACAAGGTAGATGCTCAGAAATTGGCTCCGTTCATCAAAAAATATTTAAAGGGCGCTGTAACGAGTGGAAAATTAATTCAAACTAAAGGTAAGGGTGCGTCCGGTTCATTCAAATTGTCTGCTGCTGCCTCAAAATCACCCAAAGCAAGGAAGCCTGCTGCTGATAAGAAGAAAAAGACAGCCGCTACTGGTGATAAAAAGAAGGCTGTAGCTGCTACCAAAAAGGCTTCTGCAAAGAAACCATCTGCTGTTAAAAAGACAGCCGAAAAGAAGAAGACAGAAAAAGCCAAGGCAAAAACTGCTAAAAAGACTGCTACAGTTAAGGCAAAACCAGCCAAAAAGGCCTCGGCAACTAAACCAAAAGCACCCAAAGCAAAGAGTGCGGCTAAACCGAAAAAAGCTGTAGCAGCAAAAAAACCAGCAGCTGCCAAAAAGACTGCCGCTAAAAAGTAAATCATTTTCACACCTTGTCTCGAAGGAATTTTCGAAGATAATTATTTCTGTAATAAAAAGCCCTTTTCAGGGCTACAAAAAACATTTAAAGAAGAGATTAAATATATTTAAAAATATATTTAAAAATTGTAATTGCGTTTTGTCATTCGGTACCATTAAGAAGTAAAAATAATATGAAATAACGTCAAAAAATTATTTACAAATGAAAGGAAATAAACACACAAAAAAATCATACATACGTATAATTTGAAATTGTTTATTAAAAAAAAAAATGTTTTAAATCAAATATACATACATATTGAAAGAAAAAAATTTTATAACAGAAATGTACAATCTCTTTAAATAAAGTCAAATGTAGTGGCTCTGAAAAGGGCCTATGTTGATGTAAAAAAAACTATTTGTTGGTATTTTTAGGCAATTTATTTGGAGCTGGTATATTTGGTGACAGCCTTTGTACCTTCACTGACAGCGTGTTTAGCCAATTCACCGGGTAACAATAAACGGACAGCTGTTTGAATTTCCCGACTTGTGATGGTTGAACCACTGTTGGCAAAAGTGGCACAATCGTGCCATTTTTGGCACTATTATTTGTTTAATGGCACGATGGCACGCTCAATAAAATTTTGGCACTTTTTCAAACAATAAAAAAAATATAATTTTACTTACTTTTTAAGATATATATTTCTTATTAAAAAGAAATAAATGCCTTTTCTTCCTGTTGTAAGTACTAAAATGCAAAACTACGAACTGCACAGCTTCAAAAAATTTGGTTATTTTAGTACGTTTATATGTTGGAAAGTGTGTTAATCGATTTTTTACTTTATTTCAAGTACCTGATCAATACCTGATGGTTCCGCTCAATCGATATGTAATGCTATTATGAACATTTTACATGATAATGAAATTCCTATAAACAATTTAATCGGATAACTGTTCGGTTATGATGGAAAAGAATAATTTTGTGCAGACTCTGCTTAAAGAAGTTCAACCAAATTTAATATAATTTATCTGTATAAATTTTTAAACTATTAAAGTTTGGAAATTTTTTTGTATATAATAATGAAACTGAATAAATGAATTTATTTTTTTTAAATAAGTAGATATGTGCAGGGTACACTTATACAAGGTGGCGTTGCCAGTCCAGCTGACAATTTGTTTGTGTTCTGGAGTACGTCAAACTACATATTAACAAAATGATTTCAACTCCGGATATTGTCAAACTTCATACATAAAAAAAGAGAGCCGAAAATCACTCTCCTTTACGCTATCACCTTATGTAATTACACCATGGATATGTGTATATGTTTGATATGGCACTTTTTAAAATGTTTTGGCACTTTTTAGCTAAAATTTTGGCACAAGACTGAAATTTTCATATACCATCACTGGGTTGAACGCTTGTTGTAGTGAGCCAAACGAGATACTTCGGCAGCAATACGCTCAAAAATATCATTTGAGGAAATGCCAGTATCGGGATGTACTTGCTTCAACACTTTATAAATATAGATGGCATAGCTTTCATTGCGTTTACGCTTTTTGCCCTTGTCACTCTTAGTAATGTTCTTTTGAGCTTTACCAGCCTTTTTTGCTGCTTTACCACTGGTTTTAGGCGGCATTTTATTCACACGTCTATCTACTATTTAAATTTTTCTACTAATCAAAAAGGGGATTCTCTAAACTATACCAACCAAAATAAAAAGTGCACTATAAATACCTTTTTCTAAGCAAGCAACTCAACTTCGTATTCACATCGGATCTTAATACATAAATTACCCTCAGTTGTATAAGAGGTAGTGATGAGAAAAGTATAAATACCCAACAGAAAGAGAAAAATATCATATAATAGTGTTTGCAGTGCTCTAGTAAAGTGTTTGTTTATATTGATTAAGTTAAAAGAAAAGTTGAAAAATGTCTGGTCGCGGTAAAGGTGGTAAAGAAGGGAAAGGCAAAGTCGCGTTCAAACCGTGCTGGTTTACAGTTTCCCGTCGGCCGTATTCATCGTTTGTTACGTAAAGGCAATTATGCTGAACGTGTTGGCGCCGGGGCTCCAGTATATTTAGCTGCCGTTATGGAATATTTGGCTGCTGAAGTTCTTGAATTAGCTGGCAATGCTGCTCGTGATAACAAAAAAACTAGAATTATTCCCCGTCATTTACAATTGGCCATCCGCAATGACGAAGAATTAAACAAATTGTTGTCCGGAGTAACCATTGCTCAAGGTGGCGTTTTACCAAACATTCAAGCTGTACTTTTGCCCATATCTCTTGTTTTATTTTATACTACATTTACACCTACACAAAATCTAGTACTTAAGGGATTTTAAGCGAAATCTACCAGATTTCCCATACAAATCGAAATCTACTTCGCTACTAGATTTTGGCAAAATCTACTTAAAATCTAGTACTACTTCGTGATGCAACTGTGGTTTTTATTAAATTGTACTAAAATATACTACGCTGCACACAAAAAAATTCAATCATAACATGTAAGGTGGTTGCAATTGCACAAGTACTTTATTGTTTACATTGCTTTTATATGGAGTTTGAATTTTCGAGAAGCAGAACATAGAGAGCCTCTCAGACCACCTTGTAAATGAGTATATTGTTTTGAAAACGAAATCTTGCAAAATGTCAAAAAACAGTGGTATAAACGGTTTAGATTTTAATAAAGATTTTAAATCAAATTTACTAGATTTCTCTTAGGTGTAATGTAGTATTACGATGCAAAAATCATCCCTTGTTTTTTTAAATGTAAAAATAAAATATGTGTAGGTATATGAAATAAAAACAAACTTTAAACAAAAACTAACGCAGGCAGCGATGACTTCGAATCGTATCTTAGCCGAATACTTACGAAGAGATATTACAAATTGTACATATTGATGTTTGTGTTGCATTGTAATTGGGTACAGTTGACACAATGACATTATTGTATACGTTAATTTTAAACATGCAAAATAATTTAAAAAATAAAGAAAAAATAGAAACAACATTTATTTACTATGAAGACAATTTACAAATTTCAAGAACTTGTTAATTAATAATTTTCCAGTATGACGTTTAAATAAAATTTTAGCAAACAATATATTAAATTTATTTAAAACGCTATTTGCTACGAAAGTAATTTGAAAATTTTAAGAACTTATGGAAATTTTAGTAAGCAATATACATATTATTAAGAAAATTCCCCAACTTTTTTTCTTCTTAAGGAAATGCATTTTACATATGTACATACATATATAAAAAAAAATTTAATTTTCAACAAAATAAATCTCTTTTTAAAATATGTTTTGTGGTCCTGAAAAGGACCGATTGTTTTTTGTTGTCGTTGATATTATGTTGCTGTTTCATATTTTCGTCCAAAAATATTTATTTAACCGCCGAAACCGTACAAAGTGCGACCTTGTCTTTTCAAAGCATAGACAACATCCATGGCTGTGACAGTTTTCCTCTTAGCATGTTCGGTGTAGGTAACGGCATCACGAATAACATTTTCTAAAAATACTTTCAAGACACCACGGGTTTCCTCGTAAATCAAACCAGATATACGTTTTACACCACCACGACGAGCCAAACGTCTTATAGCTGGCTTAGTAATACCCTGGATGTTATCACGCAACACTTTACGATGACGTTTAGCGCCACCTTTTCCCAAGCCTTTACCACCTTTACCACGACCAGTCATTTCTATTCAATTTCCTTTCAAACACACTTCACAAAATATTCACAAGAACTAATAACATTTTCGACAATGTGACTGGTATTTATACCAAATCCGATCATTTTTAGAGTAAGTAAGATATATACTATTGTTCGTTTCACATAGTGTGTGATTAAAAAAAAAACAACCACCATGCACCTTCATACATACAAACCCCTGTTCTAAGTTTGTGATATTTTTCTATATAAGCAGAGTAAACTATCGCAACACGATTATTCGTGTGTTAACAGTGTTTCAGTGTTTAATAAAAGTGAAATAGTAAAGAAATGGCTCGTACTAAGCAAACTGCTCGTAAATCGACTGGTGGCAAAGCACCACGTAAACAATTAGCTACAAAGGCTGCACGTAAAAGCGCACCAGCTACCGGTGGTGTTAAGAAGCCTCATCGTTATCGTCCTGGTACAGTAGCATTGCGTGAAATTCGTCGTTATCAGAAGAGTACTGAATTGTTGATCCGCAAATTGCCTTTCCAACGTTTGGTTCGTGAAATTGCACAAGATTTTAAAACCGACTTGCGTTTCCAGAGTTCTGCTGTAATGGCCCTCCAAGAAGCCAGTGAAGCTTATTTGGTTGGTCTCTTTGAAGATACCAACTTGTGTGCCATTCATGCTAAACGTGTTACAATTATGCCTAAAGATATTCAATTTGCCAGACGTATTCGTGGCGAACGTGCTTAAATTTATTAAATAACAGCAAATAAAATAAATTTACTAAAAACAACAACAAAAACAAAATCGGTCCTTTTCAGGACCACAAATAAGAATTGTAAAAAGAGATTGTGCATTTTTTCAACTAAAATGTTTCTTGAGATTTTTATAAAAAAAAAATATGTGTTTTAACAATTGTAAAAAGATAGAGATGACATTTTTTTACTCGCGTATATTTATTGTGCAGTTATATTTTTATATGTATAATTAATTATTTCATCTGTTATTTTTAAAAATTTTTTTAATTTTTAAAGTAACTTTTAAATGCAAATAAAATATTTAATAAGGAGTATATGGTTTTTTTCTATTAAAACCAGAAAATATATATATTTTTTAAATATTTTAAATAATTAATATAAGTTGGTGACGTACTTATAAAAGTATGTATAACGTTAGCAGTGAGTTTAGATTATCCAAATTCATAAGAGGTTTTTTCAAAAAATTCTTGAAATAATTGACTTAATGTTCCATATATTATGTTTATAAGGAAATTATTAACTTTTAAATTCATAAGTTTAAAAAACTATGTTTTTTAAATAATATTTTTAACATGCCAATATAATTTTTAAAATATTTTTTAGATTTTTTCATCATGTATTACTTATGTTATGGTATTCGCAATATATTTATAGAAAATATAAATAAGTTGTGGTGTACTTTTATTCGATATTTTTAATATCAAATTTATCCAAATAATAATTGTAAAAAGAATACTTCTTAAGATTTCACCCAATGGATGACGAAATAAAGACAAAATAATAATATAATATATAATAAGGCTATTTCTTTAAGAATACAACATCAAGCTTGATTATTATTTACATATATAAATTTTATGTATTTGTTTATAAATTTTTAAACCAAATAATAAATAAAAGGCTTGACCATATGAATTAAAATTTCGTTCAATATATCGTCGTTCGTAATTTATTGTGTTCTATATGTATGCATAGGTTTTATATGTCTCATAGAGCACAATAATTTACGAACGACGATATGATTTTAGTTTTCACAATTTATTACTTATGCAATAGTATTTAAAATACTTACAGCAAATATAATTTGTGTTGTACTTTTTTATTCGATATTTTTAATATGGATTTTGTCCACATAATAATTGTAGATAGAATACTACTGAAGATGTCTTCTAATGGATGATGATATAATAATAAAAGGGAATTTGTTTAAAAATCAGACATCAATATTGATTATTTTTTATGTAAATTTACGTATTTGCGTAATTTTACGTTTTAATTTATAAATATTTCAACTCAATAATAAATATAATGCTTAACCATATGAATTGAAATCTCTTTCAAAATAAAAATGCTTTAAAATAAATATATTCTTTCTGTGCTATTTTTTGTATTATCATTTTGCAATTAACATTTTGAACTTGTAATTTAAAATACACACAATGATATTAACTTAATAACAGTCGAAACTATTTCATTATATTTATAATTTCATAGAAATAATTAGGTATTTTAATATTTATTTAAAAAAATTCACCAATGTACTACATTTATTAATTTAAAACTATTTGCATAGAATAATGTTTTTGCTTTGTTAATTAATATTTTTAGGTGATTTTTTTTTATTGTTATTTAAATTTTTATCTTAATATTTTTTTTTTCAAATATTTTTCTTTATTTTTGCCTTACTTTAATACTTTGAAATTTTCCTACAATTGGAATCGGCAAAAATACCAATGAAAATTATGCCATTATAAGAATTTTCGTTGTTATAGGGCTAATTTTAAAATAATTTTTAAAAATGGAAAAATTTTAAAAATTAAATTTTTCTTTTTGAAACATAAAGACAACATATAAAATTTTTATATACATTAATTTTATAGCTTAGATTGTATAAATTTGTTATAGAATTATGAAAATTTCTTAATAATTTAGAGGATTTTGTTTTTAATCTTGTCAAGCAAATGGGGATAAAATTTGTTAGATTGCGACAAAATTTTTTTAATTAACTATATGTATTTTGTGACACCTAAGGTTCAAATTGGTAAAAAATATTTTTTGTTTCCTTTAAAAATCTTGAAGAAAATATTAAAAATTAAAAAAAACTTTTATTAAATTTTATGCTCGCTCGCACTAAAATTTTTCCAATCTTTTAGTGTAGACTACTATGAACTTCTCATACTAAGTACGTAACTAAAATTAAGATTACACATCAAAAATTAGTGTGCCAATTTAAGTGAAATTAAACTATAAACGACAAAACTTATTGAAAAAAAAAAACGTAGTAGAAAACATGTCTGAGTCCGCCGTAGTAACCTCCGCCTCTCCAGCACCAGCTGCAGAGAAAAAAGCAAAGAAAGTAGCAAAGGCAAGAAAACCATCCAGTATTCCTTCTCATCCGCCAACTCAACAAATGGTAGATGCTGCTATAAAAACATTGAAGGAACGTGGTGGTTCCTCCCTTCCAGCCATTAAGAAATATCTTACTAGCACTTACAAGGTAGATGCTCAGAAATTGGCTCCGTTCATCAAAAAATATTTAAAGGGCGCTGTAACGAGTGGAAAATTAATTCAAACTAAAGGTAAGGGTGCGTCCGGTTCATTCAAATTGTCTGCTGCTGCCTCAAAATCACCCAAAGCAAGGAAGCCTGCTGCTGATAAGAAGAAAAAGACAGCCGCTACTGGTGATAAAAAGAAGGCTGTAGCTGCTACCAAAAAGGCTTCTGCAAAGAAACCATCTGCTGTTAAAAAGACAGCCGAAAAGAAGAAGACAGAAAAAGCCAAGGCAAAAACTGCTAAAAAGACTGCTACAGTTAAGGCAAAACCAGCCAAAAAGGCCTCGGCAACTAAACCAAAAGCACCCAAAGCAAAGAGTGCGGCTAAACCGAAAAAAGCTGTAGCAGCAAAAAAACCAGCAGCTGCCAAAAAGACTGCCGCTAAAAAGTAAATCATTTTCACACCTTGTCTCGAAGGAATTTTCGAAGATAATTATTTCTGTAATAAAAAGCCCTTTTCAGGGCTACAAAAAACATTTAAAGAAGAGATTAAATATATTTAAAAATATATTTAAAAATTGTAATTGCGTTTTGTCATTCGGTACCATTAAGAAGTAAAAATAATATGAAATAACGTCAAAAAATTATTTACAAATGAAAGGAAATAAACACACAAAAAAATCATACATACGTATAATTTGAAATTGTTTATTAAAAAAAAAAATGTTTTAAATCAAATATACATACATATTGAAAGAAAAAAATTTTATAACAGAAATGTACAATCTCTTTAAATAAAGTCAAATGTAGTGGCCCTGAAAAGGGCCTATGTTGATGTAAAAAAAACTATTTGTTGGTATTTTTAGGCAATTTATTTGGAGCTGGTATATTTGGTGACAGCCTTTGTACCTTCACTGACAGCGTGTTTAGCCAATTCACCGGGTAACAATAAACGGACAGCTGTTTGAATTTCCCGACTTGTGATGGTTGAACCACTGTTGGCAAAAGTGGCACAATCGTGCCATTTTTGGCACTATTATTTGTTTAATGGCACGATGGCACGCTCAATAAAATTTTGGCACTTTTTCAAACAATAAAAAAAATATAATTTTACTTACTTTTTAAGATATATATTTCTTATTAAAAAGAAATAAATGCCTTTTCTTCCTGTTGTAAGTACTAAAATGCAAAACTACGAACTGCACAGCTTCAAAAAATTTGGTTATTTTAGTACGTTTATATGTTGGAAAGTGTGTTAATCGATTTTTTACTTTATTTCAAGTACCTGATCAATACCTGATGGTTCCGCTCAATCGATATGTAATGCTATTATGAACATTTTACATGATAATGAAATTCCTATAAACAATTTAATCGGATAACTGTTCGGTTATGATGGAAAAGAATAATTTTGTGCAGACTCTGCTTAAAGAAGTTCAACCAAATTTAATATAATTTATCTGTATAAATTTTTAAACTATTAAAGTTTGGAAATTTTTTTGTATATAATAATGAAACTGAATAAATGAATTTATTTTTTTTAAATAAGTAGATATGTGCAGGGTACACTTATACAAGGTGGCGTTGCCAGTCCAGCTGACAATTTGTTTGTGTTCTGGAGTACGTCAAACTACATATTAACAAAATGATTTCAACTCCGGATATTGTCAAACTTCATACATAAAAAAAGAGAGCCGAAAATCACTCTCCTTTACGCTATCACCTTATGTAATTACACCATGGATATGTGTATATGTTTGATATGGCACTTTTTAAAATGTTTTGGCACTTTTTAGCTAAAATTTTGGCACAAGACTGAAATTTTCATATACCATCACTGGGTTGAACGCTTGTTGTAGTGAGCCAAACGAGATACTTCGGCAGCAATACGCTCAAAAATATCATTTGAGGAAATGCCAGTATCGGGATGTACTTGCTTCAACACTTTATAAATATAGATGGCATAGCTTTCATTGCGTTTACGCTTTTTGCCCTTGTCACTCTTAGTAATGTTCTTTTGAGCTTTACCAGCCTTTTTTGCTGCTTTACCACTGGTTTTAGGCGGCATTTTATTCACACGTCTATCTACTATTTAAATTTTTCTACTAATCAAAAAGGGGATTCTCTAAACTATACCAACCAAAATAAAAAGTGCACTATAAATACCTTTTTCTAAGCAAGCAACTCAACTTCGTATTCACATCGGATCTTAATACATAAATTACCCTCAGTTGTATAAGAGGTAGTGATGAGAAAAGTATAAATACCCAACAGAAAGAGAAAAATATCATATAATAGTGTTTGCAGTGCTCTAGTAAAGTGTTTGTTTATATTGATTAAGTTAAAAGAAAAGTTGAAAAATGTCTGGTCGCGGTAAAGGTGGTAAAGAAGGGAAAGGCAAAGTCGCGTTCAAACCGTGCTGGTTTACAGTTTCCCGTCGGCCGTATTCATCGTTTGTTACGTAAAGGCAATTATGCTGAACGTGTTGGCGCCGGGGCTCCAGTATATTTAGCTGCCGTTATGGAATATTTGGCTGCTGAAGTTCTTGAATTAGCTGGCAATGCTGCTCGTGATAACAAAAAAACTAGAATTATTCCCCGTCATTTACAATTGGCCATCCGCAATGACGAAGAATTAAACAAATTGTTGTCCGGAGTAACCATTGCTCAAGGTGGCGTTTTACCAAACATTCAAGCTGTACTTTTGCCCATATCTCTTGTTTTATTTTATACTACATTTACACCTACACAAAATCTAGTACTTAAGGGATTTTAAGCGAAATCTACCAGATTTCCCATACAAATCGAAATCTACTTCGCTACTAGATTTTGGCAAAATCTACTTAAAATCTAGTACTACTTCGTGATGCAACTGTGGTTTTTATTAAATTGTACTAAAATATACTACGCTGCACACAAAAAAATTCAATCATAACATGTAAGGTGGTTGCAATTGCACAAGTACTTTATTGTTTACATTGCTTTTATATGGAGTTTGAATTTTCGAGAAGCAGAACATAGAGAGCCTCTCAGACCACCTTGTAAATGAGTATATTGTTTTGAAAACGAAATCTTGCAAAATGTCAAAAAACAGTGGTATAAACGGTTTAGATTTTAATAAAGATTTTAAATCAAATTTACTAGATTTCTCTTAGGTGTAATGTAGTATTACGATGCAAAAATCATCCCTTGTTTTTTTAAATGTAAAAATAAAATATGTGTAGGTATATGAAATAAAAACAAACTTTAAACAAAAACTAACGCAGGCAGCGATGACTTCGAATCGTATCTTAGCCGAATACTTACGAAGAGATATTACAAATTGTACATATTGATGTTTGTGTTGCATTGTAATTGGGTACAGTTGACACAATGACATTATTGTATACGTTAATTTTAAACATGCAAAATAATTTAAAAAATAAAGAAAAAATAGAAACAACATTTATTTACTATGAAGACAATTTACAAATTTCAAGAACTTGTTAATTAATAATTTTCCAGTATGACGTTTAAATAAAATTTTAGCAAACAATATATTAAATTTATTTAAAACGCTATTTGCTACGAAAGTAATTTGAAAATTTTAAGAACTTATGGAAATTTTAGTAAGCAATATACATATTATTAAGAAAATTCCCCAACTTTTTTTCTTCTTAAGGAAATGCATTTTACATATGTACATACATATATAAAAAAAAATTTAATTTTCAACAAAATAAATCTCTTTTTAAAATATGTTTTGTGGTCCTGAAAAGGACCGATTGTTTTTTGTTGTCGTTGATATTATGTTGCTGTTTCATATTTTCGTCCAAAAATATTTATTTAACCGCCGAAACCGTACAAAGTGCGACCTTGTCTTTTCAAAGCATAGACAACATCCATGGCTGTGACAGTTTTCCTCTTAGCATGTTCGGTGTAGGTAACGGCATCACGAATAACATTTTCTAAAAATACTTTCAAGACACCACGGGTTTCCTCGTAAATCAAACCAGATATACGTTTTACACCACCACGACGAGCCAAACGTCTTATAGCTGGCTTAGTAATACCCTGGATGTTATCACGCAACACTTTACGATGACGTTTAGCGCCACCTTTTCCCAAGCCTTTACCACCTTTACCACGACCAGTCATTTCTATTCAATTTCCTTTCAAACACACTTCACAAAATATTCACAAGAACTAATAACATTTTCGACAATGTGACTGGTATTTATACCAAATCCGATCATTTTTAGAGTAAGTAAGATATATACTATTGTTCGTTTCACATAGTGTGTGATTAAAAAAAAAACAACCACCATGCACCTTCATACATACAAACCCCTGTTCTAAGTTTGTGATATTTTTCTATATAAGCAGAGTAAACTATCGCAACACGATTATTCGTGTGTTAACAGTGTTTCAGTGTTTAATAAAAGTGAAATAGTAAAGAAATGGCTCGTACTAAGCAAACTGCTCGTAAATCGACTGGTGGCAAAGCACCACGTAAACAATTAGCTACAAAGGCTGCACGTAAAAGCGCACCAGCTACCGGTGGTGTTAAGAAGCCTCATCGTTATCGTCCTGGTACAGTAGCATTGCGTGAAATTCGTCGTTATCAGAAGAGTACTGAATTGTTGATCCGCAAATTGCCTTTCCAACGTTTGGTTCGTGAAATTGCACAAGATTTTAAAACCGACTTGCGTTTCCAGAGTTCTGCTGTAATGGCCCTCCAAGAAGCCAGTGAAGCTTATTTGGTTGGTCTCTTTGAAGATACCAACTTGTGTGCCATTCATGCTAAACGTGTTACAATTATGCCTAAAGATATTCAATTGGCCAGACGTATTCGTGGCGAACGTGCTTAAATTTATTAAATAACAGCAAATAAAATAAATTTACTAAAAACAACAACAAAAACAAAATCGGTCCTTTTCAGGACCACAAATAAGAATTGTAAAAAGAGATTGTGCATTTTTTCAACTAAAATGTTTCTTGAGATTTTTATAAAAAAAAAATATGTGTTTTAACAATTGTAAAAAGATAGAGATGACATTTTTTTACTCGCGTATATTTATTGTGCAGTTATATTTTTATATGTATAATTAATTATTTCATCTGTTATTTTTAAAAATTTTTTTAATTTTTAAAGTAACTTTTAAATGCAAATAAAATATTTAATAAGGAGTATATGGTTTTTTTCTATTAAAACCAGAAAATATATATATTTTTTAAATATTTTAAATAATTAATATAAGTTGGTGACGTACTTATAAAAGTATGTATAACGTTAGCAGTGAGTTTAGATTATCCAAATTCATAAGAGGTTTTTTCAAAAAATTCTTGAAATAATTGACTTAATGTTCCATATATTATGTTTATAAGGAAATTATTAACTTTTAAATTCATAAGTTTAAAAAACTATGTTTTTTAAATAATATTTTTAACATGCCAATATAATTTTTAAAATATTTTTTAGATTTTTTCATCATGTATTACTTATGTTATGGTATTCGCAATATATTTATAGAAAATATAAATAAGTTGTGGTGTACTTTTATTCGATATTTTTAATATCAAATTTATCCAAATAATAATTGTAAAAAGAATACTTCTTAAGATTTCACCCAATGGATGACGAAATAAAGACAAAATAATAATATAATATATAATAAGGCTATTTCTTTAAGAATACAACATCAAGCTTGATTATTATTTACATATATAAATTTTATGTATTTGTTTATAAATTTTTAAACCAAATAATAAATAAAAGGCTTGACCATATGAATTAAAATTTCGTTCAATATATCGTCGTTCGTAATTTATTGTGTTCTATATGTATGCATAGGTTTTATATGTCTCATAGAGCACAATAATTTACGAACGACGATATGATTTTAGTTTTCACAATTTATTACTTATGCAATAGTATTTAAAATACTTACAGCAAATATAATTTGTGTTGTACTTTTTTATTCGATATTTTTAATATGGATTTTGTCCACATAATAATTGTAGATAGAATACTACTGAAGATGTCTTCTAATGGATGATGATATAATAATAAAAGGGAATTTGTTTAAAAATCAGACATCAATATTGATTATTTTTTATGTAAATTTACGTATTTGCGTAATTTTACGTTTTAATTTATAAATATTTCAACTCAATAATAAATATAATGCTTAACCATATGAATTGAAATCTCTTTCAAAATAAAAATGCTTTAAAATAAATATATTCTTTCTGTGCTATTTTTTGTATTATCATTTTGCAATTAACATTTTGAACTTGTAATTTAAAATACACACAATGATATTAACTTAATAACAGTCGAAACTATTTCATTATATTTATAATTTCATAGAAATAATTAGGTATTTTAATATTTATTTAAAAAAATTCACCAATGTACTACATTTATTAATTTAAAACTATTTGCATAGAATAATGTTTTTGCTTTGTTAATTAATATTTTTAGGTGATTTTTTTTTATTGTTATTTAAATTTTTATCTTAATATTTTTTTTTTCAAATATTTTTCTTTATTTTTGCCTTACTTTAATACTTTGAAATTTTCCTACAATTGGAATCGGCAAAAATACCAATGAAAATTATGCCATTATAAGAATTTTCGTTGTTATAGGGCTAATTTTAAAATAATTTTTAAAAATGGAAAAATTTTAAAAATTAAATTTTTCTTTTTGAAACATAAAGACAACATATAAAATTTTTATATACATTAATTTTATAGCTTAGATTGTATAAATTTGTTATAGAATTATGAAAATTTCTTAATAATTTAGAGGATTTTGTTTTTAATCTTGTCAAGCAAATGGGGATAAAATTTGTTAGATTGCGACAAAATTTTTTTAATTAACTATATGTATTTTGTGACACCTAAGGTTCAAATTGGTAAAAAATATTTTTTGTTTCCTTTAAAAATCTTGAAGAAAATATTAAAAATTAAAAAAAACTTTTATTAAATTTTATGCTCGCTCGCACTAAAATTTTTCCAATCTTTTAGTGTAGACTACTATGAACTTCTCATACTAAGTACGTAACTAAAATTAAGATTACACATCAAAAATTAGTGTGCCAATTTAAGTGAAATTAAACTATAAACGACAAAACTTATTGAAAAAAAAAAACGTAGTAGAAAACATGTCTGAGTCCGCCGTAGTAACCTCCGCCTCTCCAGCACCAGCTGCAGAGAAAAAAGCAAAGAAAGTAGCAAAGGCAAGAAAACCATCCAGTATTCCTTCTCATCCGCCAACTCAACAAATGGTAGATGCTGCTATAAAAACATTGAAGGAACGTGGTGGTTCCTCCCTTCCAGCCATTAAGAAATATCTTACTAGCACTTACAAGGTAGATGCTCAGAAATTGGCTCCGTTCATCAAAAAATATTTAAAGGGCGCTGTAACGAGTGGAAAATTAATTCAAACTAAAGGTAAGGGTGCGTCCGGTTCATTCAAATTGTCTGCTGCTGCCTCAAAATCACCCAAAGCAAGGAAGCCTGCTGCTGATAAGAAGAAAAAGACAGCCGCTACTGGTGATAAAAAGAAGGCTGTAGCTGCTACCAAAAAGGCTTCTGCAAAGAAACCATCTGCTGTTAAAAAGACAGCCGAAAAGAAGAAGACAGAAAAAGCCAAGGCAAAAACTGCTAAAAAGACTGCTACAGTTAAGGCAAAACCAGCCAAAAAGGCCTCGGCAACTAAACCAAAAGCACCCAAAGCAAAGAGTGCGGCTAAACCGA
The DNA here is from genome assembly GCA_941918925.1 of Phyto melanocephala. Classification (NCBI taxonomy): domain Eukaryota; kingdom Metazoa; phylum Arthropoda; class Insecta; order Diptera; family Rhinophoridae; genus Phyto; species Phyto melanocephala. The sequence continues at coordinate 43,748,047 of OW799236.1, forward strand.
AAAAAGCTGTAGCAGCAAAAAAACCAGCAGCTGCCAAAAATACTGCCGCTAAAAAGTAAATCATTTTCACACCTTGTCTCGAAGGAATTTTCGAAGATAATTATTTCTGTAATAAAAAGCCCTTTTCAGGGCTACAAAAAACATTTAAAGAAGAGATTAAATATAGCGTTTATTTTTTATTCACTAGGTTGCTTCCTTTAGTTTAATACATATGTATGTACATACATTTTTAAAAATGAATGAAGCAAATTTGAATATATTTAAAAATTGTAATTGCGTTTTGTCATTCGGTACCATTAAGAAGTAAAAATAATATGAAATAACGTCAAAAAATTATTTACAAATGAAAGGAAATAAACACACAAAAAAATCATACATACGTATAATTTGAAATTGTTTATTAAAAAAAAAAATGTTTTAAATCAAATATACATACATATTGAAAGAAAAAAATTTTATAACAGAAATGTACAATCTCTTTAAATAAAGTCAAATGTAGTGGCTCTGAAAAGGGCCTATGTTGATGTAAAAAAAACTATTTGTTGGTATTTTTAGGCAATTTATTTGGAGCTGGTATATTTGGTGACAGCCTTTGTACCTTCACTGACAGCGTGTTTAGCCAATTCACCGGGTAACAATAAACGGACAGCTGTTTGAATTTCCCGACTTGTGATGGTTGAACCACTGTTGGCAAAAGTGGCACAATCGTGCCATTTTTGGCACTATTATTTGTTTAATGGCACGATGGCACGCTCAATAAAATTTTGGCACTTTTTCAAACAATAAAAAAAATATAATTTTACTTACTTTTTAAGATATATATTTCTTATTAAAAAGAAATAAATGCCTTTTCTTCCTGTTGTAAGTACTAAAATGCAAAACTACGAACTGCACAGCTTCAAAAAATTTGGTTATTTTAGTACGTTTATATGTTGGAAAGTGTGTTAATCGATTTTTTACTTTATTTCAAGTACCTGATCAATACCTGATGGTTCCGCTCAATCGATATGTAATGCTATTATGAACATTTTACATGATAATGAAATTCCTATAAACAATTTAATCGGATAACTGTTCGGTTATGATGGAAAAGAATAATTTTGTGCAGACTCTGCTTAAAGAAGTTCAACCAAATTTAATATAATTTATCTGTATAAATTTTTAAACTATTAAAGTTTGGAAATTTTTTTGTATATAATAATGAAACTGAATAAATGAATTTATTTTTTTTAAATAAGTAGATATGTGCAGGGTACACTTATACAAGGTGGCGTTGCCAGTCCAGCTGACAATTTGTTTGTGTTCTGGAGTACGTCAAACTACATATTAACAAAATGATTTCAACTCCGGATATTGTCAAACTTCATACATAAAAAAAGAGAGCCGAAAATCACTCTCCTTTACGCTATCACCTTATGTAATTACACCATGGATATGTGTATATGTTTGATATGGCACTTTTTAAAATGTTTTGGCACTTTTTAGCTAAAATTTTGGCACAAGACTGAAATTTTCATATACCATCACTGGGTTGAACGCTTGTTGTAGTGAGCCAAACGAGATACTTCGGCAGCAATACGCTCAAAAATATCATTTGAGGAAATGCCAGTATCGGGATGTACTTGCTTCAACACTTTATAAATATAGATGGCATAGCTTTCATTGCGTTTACGCTTTTTGCCCTTGTCACTCTTAGTAATGTTCTTTTGAGCTTTACCAGCCTTTTTTGCTGCTTTACCACTGGTTTTAGGCGGCATTTTATTCACACGTCTATCTACTATTTAAATTTTTCTACTAATCAAAAAGGGGATTCTCTAAACTATACCAACCAAAATAAAAAGTGCACTATAAATACCTTTTTCTAAGCAAGCAACTCAACTTCGTATTCACATCGGATCTTAATACATAAATTACCCTCAGTTGTATAAGAGGTAGTGATGAGAAAAGTATAAATACCCAACAGAAAGAGAAAAATATCATATAATAGTGTTTGCAGTGCTCTAGTAAAGTGTTTGTTTATATTGATTAAGTTAAAAGAAAAGTTGAAAAATGTCTGGTCGCGGTAAAGGTGGTAAAGAAGGGAAAGGCAAAGTCGCGTTCAAACCGTGCTGGTTTACAGTTTCCCGTCGGCCGTATTCATCGTTTGTTACGTAAAGGCAATTATGCTGAACGTGTTGGCGCCGGGGCTCCAGTATATTTAGCTGCCGTTATGGAATATTTGGCTGCTGAAGTTCTTGAATTAGCTGGCAATGCTGCTCGTGATAACAAAAAAACTAGAATTATTCCCCGTCATTTACAATTGGCCATCCGCAATGACGAAGAATTAAACAAATTGTTGTCCGGAGTAACCATTGCTCAAGGTGGCGTTTTACCAAACATTCAAGCTGTACTTTTGCCCATATCTCTTGTTTTATTTTATACTACATTTACACCTACACAAAATCTAGTACTTAAGGGATTTTAAGCGAAATCTACCAGATTTCCCATACAAATCGAAATCTACTTCGCTACTAGATTTTGGCAAAATCTACTTAAAATCTAGTACTACTTCGTGATGCAACTGTGGTTTTTATTAAATTGTACTAAAATATACTACGCTGCACACAAAAAAATTCAATCATAACATGTAAGGTGGTTGCAATTGCACAAGTACTTTATTGTTTACATTGCTTTTATATGGAGTTTGAATTTTCGAGAAGCAGAACATAGAGAGCCTCTCAGACCACCTTGTAAATGAGTATATTGTTTTGAAAACGAAATCTTGCAAAATGTCAAAAAACAGTGGTATAAACGGTTTAGATTTTAATAAAGATTTTAAATCAAATTTACTAGATTTCTCTTAGGTGTAATGTAGTATTACGATGCAAAAATCATCCCTTGTTTTTTTAAATGTAAAAATAAAATATGTGTAGGTATATGAAATAAAAACAAACTTCCCAGCCTGCAAAATTATCCGACATCTGTTAGATGTCTGTAAGAAATGTCGACAAACAAGTAAGAATTCTATACGAATTCTGTCAGACTTCTGACCGCCAAACATATGAAGTGGTTGACACGAATTCTGACAGACATGTCGTGGGAAATTCTGAGTTTTTTACCGACGTGTCTGATAGAAATCTTACAGAAATCTGAAAGAAAAAGCAGGGAAATTCTGATTTATTATACGACATTCGTATGGATTTCTGACAGATTTCTGAAAGTTTGTCGGATGTTTGTCTGAAATATTTAATAAAATAAAACTCAGTTTTATGTTATATTTTTTTATTCATTTAATTTATTACTTAATTACATATATTCATATACATTGTTTATATGCCACATATAATAGTTAAAACAATTTTTTTAAATATTTTAAGCTAACGCATCGATTTGAACATTTTTCCGAAAAGACTGACGTGACACTCTTTTTATATATGTTGTTTATTAATCACAAAACAATCACTTTCTATATTACTTTTAAACTTTTTTAACACTCCAATAAATTAAATATTTTAATATTACCTATTTTGTTGCACTTTATGACTTAAATAAACAATTTGTAAAACAAACAAAATCAAGATTACAAAATTGGTAAAGGCAAAGAAAGAAAAGAAAGTAAAGTGAAGTAAATAAAAAAAACAAAAATCCTAAACAAAAGGAATGAAAACAACTTAGACATTTCTGTACGAAATCAGTCAGATATCTATCAGACATGTCGGTAAACAAAAAAGAATAAAATCCCTTCGACATATCGGTACGAAATCAGTCAGAAATATATCAGACGTGTCGTACATTAAATTTCCCAGACATGTCTTACAGAAATCTGTACGAAATGTCCGTAAAAAAAGTCAGATTTTTGTAAGACTTGTCTGATTCAGACATTGTCGTACTTTTGTGCAGGCTGGGTTTAAACAAAAACTAACGCAGGCAGCGATGACTTCGAATCGTATCTTAGCCGAATACTTACGAAGAGATATTACAAATTGTACATATTGATGTTTGTGTTGCATTGTAATTGGGTACAGTTGACACAATGACATTATTGTATACGTTAATTTTAAACATGCAAAATAATTTAAAAAATAAAGAAAAAATAGAAACACAACATTTATTTACTATGAAGACAATTTACAAATTTCAAGAACTTGTTAATTAATAATTTTCCAGTATGACGTTTAAATAAAATTTTAGCAAACAATATATTAAATTTATTTAAAACGCTATTTACTACGAAAGTAATTTGAAAATTTTAAGAACTTATGGAAATTTTAGTAAGCAATATACATATTATTAAGAAAATTCCCCAACTTTTTTTCTTCTTAAGGAAATGCATTTTACATATGTACATATATAAAAAAATTTAATTTGCAACAAAATAAATCTCTTTTTAAAATATGTTTTGTGGTCCTGAAAAGGACCGATTGTTTTTTGTTGTCGTTGATATTATGTTGCTGTTTCATATTTTCGTCCAAAAATATTTATTTAACCGCCGAAACCGTACAAAGTGCGACCTTGTCTTTTCAAAGCATAGACAACATCCATGGCTGTGACAGTTTTCCTCTTAGCATGTTCGGTGTAGGTAACGGCATCACGAATAACATTTTCTAAAAATACTTTCAAGACACCACGGGTTTCCTCGTAAATCAAACCAGATATACGTTTTACACCACCACGACGAGCCAAACGTCTTATAGCTGGCTTAGTAATACCCTGGATGTTATCACGCAACACTTTACGATGACGTTTAGCGCCACCTTTTCCCAAGCCTTTACCACCTTTACCACGACCAGTCATTTCTATTCAATTTCCTTTCAAACACACTTCACAAAATATTCACAAGAACTAATAACATTTTCGACAATGTGACTGGTATTTATACCAAATCCGATCATTTTTAGAGTAAGTAAGATATATACTATTGTTCGTTTCACATAGTGTGTGATTAAAAAAAAAACAACCACCATGCACCTTCATACATACAAACCCCTGTTCTAAGTTTGTGATATTTTTCTATATAAGCAGAGTAAACTATCGCAACACGATTATTGATTGAAGTGTGAAGTGTTGAAGTGTGCAGTTCATTGCGGAAAAATTTTAAAACGAAAAAACATAGAGAAATAGAAAATTAATTATTCTTGGAGGAAAATCCCAAGACGTCAAGAAAAAGCGTGATTTCCCAGGCAATACTGAAGTGTAATTGCGGGAAATTCAGAGAAAAAAGGTGCAGTACCTGGAATTTACCTGTGCGGTAATTAAGGCGACGGTGTGAAATTATTCTACCTGAGATTGTCGAAAACTGAATTAAATTTCAACAAGTTTTGTTACCCTCTGATAAGTGTAAGAGGGAAATATGGAGGAAGATGAAACTCTTAACCCAAATAATAAACGGCCTAGAGTCGGAGCCACCGTCGAAGAGCTTCGACGAGTAATTTGTAAAAAAGATAGCGAGTTCGAACTGATGACTAAAAAGTTCAACTATATTGAAGAAGAGAACGCAAAGCTAAGGAAAACTGTCGAGGATTTGTTGATGCGGTTGCAAGATAGAGACAATGAAAACGAAAGTTTCTCAAGCGAGGATGACATGCAGGTTGAAGAGGAAATTGCCAAACAGCCTGTTAAAAAAATAGCCGAAGAATCAGCCAATAGTGTTAAGAAATTAACTAATATGGGAAATAGCCGATTGCCGAATTCACCAGTCGTCAACAACCAAAAGAAAAAAGTGCAAGCTAGTCAGAAGGAGAAAGCTACAAAAATTACTGAGGTTTCATCCCGGAGTAAGACAGCTATAAGAGAAGGAGAGAAAAAGAGTAAGTCTGTTCCGATAATAACGACGTACGACATTAACGTTAAAAGTGTAATAGATTCTATTGACAATAAGTTAGGTCATAAGAACTATAATGTTAAGATTTTAGGTAGTAACGTATCTAATATAGGAGTCTGTACCCTTGAGGACTTTGATAAAGTTAAGGGCTTGCTAGAGGAACAGAAGGTAAACTTTTATACATACACGCCTAAGGGTTTACGACCATTTGTCGCTGTGATAGAGGGACTTCCACATTCTTTCGAGTCTGTGGAAATTTTGGAGAATTTGAACGACCTAGAGACAAACGTCAATATAATTGGTCTATCTAAACTGGGGAACGACAAATGGATTGTTAGGATGACTAGAGATTCTGACATTGAGAAATTTTACAAAATTAGGTATATTTTACGTTGTAGGGTATATATTAGGAAATTTATTCGAAAGGGTGTAACACAGTGTTACAATTGTCAGCGTTTCGGTCATGTATCGGTCAACTGCCGAATGCCTTATAGGTGTGTAAAGTGCGGAGGGTCTCATGGCCCAGGCAAGTGTAATGTACCACCAAGGGGGGAGAATAACGCGGAGACATTGATAACTAATCCGGCTACAGGACAGGTGTCTAAGAGGGTTGGTTTGCCAGTAAGATGCATTAATTGCAGTGTTGAAGGCCATGCGGCTAGCTCGAAAGAGTGTCCGCGGAGAATTGAGCTCCTCCGTAAATTGGAGGAGAGAAAATCACATGGGGGCGGTTCTCGTACCCGTATTGTAGCATCGAATGGGAGTGGGTTGAAGAATGGAGTCTCATATGCGGCAGCAGCTGGGGCTGCTTTTACTACCGATCGACAACTGACAACATCAAAGGTTGCACAAGGATCAGGACCGGTAAGGTCTCAGGGGGATGATATTTCATTGAGGTCAGCCATGGCTCAATATGAGACCATAAACCGTGATTGTGGACGCTTCTTTGGGGGTGAATTACTACAGTGTTTGGGTAAAATAGGTAAATTTGCTAGGGAATATAGGGAATTGAGTAATGACGAGGACAAATCAAGGGCTCTTCTTGGTATGTTAATGACATTGGGACATCATGGATAGATTACTGAAGACCATTTTTATTAATGTTAATTCAATCGTCTCTAAACACAGGAGACATTATTTGAATTTATTTTTAACACAGCATAGACCGGATATATTACTGTTGGCTGAGCACCGTCTAGGTCCACGCCACAGGTTTAATATTGATGGGTATAACGTATTTAGACGAGATCGACAAAACGGACGTGGAGGAGGTACGGCTGTCCTTGTTAGGAACACATTGCTTTCTGAGGAGATTGTCCTTGATACGGGAAATATTGAGAATACAGCAGTTAGAATACGGAGAACTAATGGGGATTTCATCACCTTTATTTCGATGTATCTTCGCCCAGGCACTGTCTTTGCTGATTCTGACTTTATCTCAATTCAGGGTCTTATCAGAAATGGCAGTGTAGTTATTGGTGGTGATTTGAATGCTAGACACCCGTATTGGGGGGATACTATTATGAATGCGAGTGGACGTAATCTTCGTGAATTTCTACTCATGTGTACTGATCTGGACATTCGGAGGACTGAGGGACCGACTAGGGTAAATGCGGGGATATCGTCCTTCATCGATATTTTTATGACGTCTGTGGACATTATGCCAACGACGGAGGATGGGCTTAGGACACTGGATTACGAATCGGATCACAGGGCTATCCAGATTGTATTTTTTGCTTCTGACTGTGTGATACGTGAGCGACCTACACGGTATGACTATGATCGGATGAATGTACGTAGATTTAGGAGTATTTTGTCAGGGAATCTTTCTGAGTGTGGGTTACCAATTGACCGTAATGTCTCTGAGGGCGAAATTGACGACTGTATTAAGGCAATGAACATGGGCTTTTTAGATGCTATGAATAGGTCGATACCTAGGGTACCAGCTGGTGGAAAGGGTTTGCGCAAACTTCCGCCGGATATAATTAACCTTATTGGACAGAAGAAAAGACTTAGGCGTTGTCTGCGAAGATGTGAGGATCCGGGCAGGTGCAATATATTGAGGGCGGAGATACGTAACTTTGATAGAATAATACAGGGTGCAATTTCAATTTTTGAACGTGATTCATTTACAAAATTTCTTAGCGATATTCGTGTTGATAATAAGACATATGGAAAGGTTAAATCTGCTGCTGGACTAAATGTCCGCCGTGAAATTCGGAATTTAATAGGTCCTGAGGGAACGACAGTTTCGGATGACTCTGGAAAGGCGAATCTGCTGGCGAGCGGACTTTTGCAAGTGACTCTGCCTGGCCGGGATGCGAACACCGGCGCTTTTTCTATGACGGTTAGGGAGATGGTGTCGACACTGCGCGGGACAATACCATTGACTACATTTGGGGAGGGACTTACTGCAGACATGGGAACTGCTGGACTTGATGGACTGGGATTTGTTAGTGCCACGACTGTGGGGGGCGCGTTGAAAAGAAGATCTAATAAGCGATCTTGTGGGGTAGATGGTGTACCGGACTTTGTACTTAAAAAGACTGATACCTTGACATGGGGATTCTTGTCAGTTTTGATTAACCATTGTCTTAACATAGGTTACTTTCCTAAGGCATGGAAGGAGGCCTTGGTAATACCTATTCTAAAGCCAGGGTCTGACCCTGGACAGAGTCAGGGATATAGGCCGATTTCTTTGCTATCGGCATTTGGTAAATTGTTGGAGTATTTCATACTGGCGAGGATTAATAACAGGATTCTTGACGGGAATGTATTAAGAGACTTTCAGTTTGGATTTAGGAGCGAGCTTTCTACATCGCACGCGTTGATGGTGTTTTCAGACTACGTTGCTAAGGGTCTGAACAGAAGATGCCCGACAATTGCTGTGAGCTTGGACTTTTCTAAAGCCTTCGACACTGTTTGGCAGGATGGAATAGTATATAAACTCATGAACAAGGGATTCGAAACGGACGTTAGCCGTATGGTGGCCAGTTTTCTGCGTGATCGTACTTACAGGGTTAGAGTAGGAGACGTTTTATCGAATAAGGGAACCATTTCCGCTGGCGTTCCACAGGGCTCATTACTTGGCCCTGTGCTTTACAATATTTTTGTGGCTGATATACCACAACCACCTGATGGTGTTTTGATTTTAATTTACGCGGATGACATTCTAATTGCCGCTTCAGGCGCTAGTGCTAGGGTTATTAACAATAGACTTAATGGGTACCTATGTACACTTTCGGACTATTTTTCTAAATGGAGACTTAATTTGAATCTACAGAAGACTGTGGCAGTGATGATAAAAGGGAGGCGTAAATATATTTACCCTAACTGTAGGAAGTATATACCTTGTTTAATGATAGGGAACGAAATGATAGGAATCTCTGATAGGATGAAGTATTTGGGGGTTACTTTCCACGAGAATTTTGAATTCTATCGTCACATTGACAATAAATTGGTTGGGGCGAAGAGAATTTTTTGTGCGTATCAAGGCATATTGAAGCGTAGAGGTGGTCTCGATAGGAGAATACGCCTTCTCTTGTATCGTCAGGTAATTCGACCTATCATCTCCTATGCTTTTCCATCTTGGTTTGGAATTTCTTCCTCCCAAATGGAGAGGCTTAGAAGATGGGAGAGGGGTGTTTTAGTTAGTTGTCTGGGCCTAAGATCTCGGTTGGGGGCGGATGGGACTGTACGTAGACCATCGTGTATGTCGGTTTATAGGAGTATAAACTTTAGTAGAATAGATGTTTGCATGATTGAGATGGCAATAAAGTTTTTAGAGGGTGCACGTTCCTTGGGGAACAGTATTGTCAGGGAATGCTTTGATAGAATAGATTCTATTGAAATTGTCCAAATGAATAGATATTTGTCCCCGGTGGACCTTTTAACCCTTAGAGCAGCTGGTTTCCTTTATGAGGGTGCAGATCTCATGTTCTATCATAGGAGAATTCGCACGCTAGATATAAGTGACTCTGTGTATAACACTGCTCAGTAGACTATTGCCTTTTCTATTGTGTATATTTCCTTCTATCCTTAGCATAAGTTATCTTTAAGTAGTTTGTAAGCTTTTTAACTTAGGTTATATAAATAAGTTCTAGTTCATAAGTTTTTATAATATGAGAGAATCCCCTTTTTGATCCCTTTTTTGGGGAATTTAAAGCAAGAGCCAAGTAAATTAATGTAAGAATGAAGTAGCTAAGCTATAATATATGTGTAATAGTAAAGTCCTTGAAAAATATGTTAGTATGTAAGGAAAACAGTAGAAATGTATTAGCTTTCTAGATTAAGAAACTAAATTTTATGTAATGAATTTAATGGGAATTAATAAAATATCAATCAATCAATCGCAACACGATTATTCGTGTGTTAACAGTGTTTCAGTGTTTAATAAAAGTGAAATAGTAAAGAAATGGCTCGTACTAAGCAAACTGCTCGTAAATCGACTGGTGGCAAAGCACCACGTAAACAATTAGCTACAAAGGCTGCACGTAAAAGCGCACCAGCTACCGGTGGTGTTAAGAAGCCTCATCGTTATCGTCCTGGTACAGTAGCATTGCGTGAAATTCGTCGTTATCAGAAGAGTACTGAATTGTTGATCCGCAAATTGCCTTTCCAACGTTTGGTTCGTGAAATTGCACAAGATTTTAAAACCGACTTGCGTTTCCAGAGTTCTGCTGTAATGGCCCTCCAAGAAGCCAGTGAAGCTTATTTGGTTGGTCTCTTTGAAGATACCAACTTGTGTGCCATTCATGCTAAACGTGTTACAATTATGCCTAAAGATATTCAATTGGCCAGACGTATTCGTGGCGAACGTGCTTAAATTTATTAAATAACAGCAAATAAAATAAATTTACTAAAAACAACAACAAAAACAAAATCGGTCCTTTTCAGGACCACAAATAAGAATTGTAAAAAGAGATTGTGCATTTTTTCAACTAAAATGTTTCTTGAGATTTTTATAAAAAAAAAATATGTATTTTAACAATTGTAAAAAGATAGAGATGACATTTTTTTACTCGCGTATATTTATTGTGCAGTTATATTTTTATATGTATAATTAATTATTTCATCTGTTATTTTTAAAAATTTTTTTAATTTTTAAAGTAACTTTTAAATGCAAATAAAATATTTAATAAGGAGTATATGGTTTTTTTCTATTAAAACCAGAAAATATATATATTTTTTAAATATTTTAAATAATTAATATAAGTTGGTGACGTACTTATAAAAGTATGTATAACGTTAGCAGTGAGTTTAGATTATCCAAATTCATAAGAGGTTTTTTCAAAAAATTCTTGAAATAATTGACTTAATGTTCCATATATTATGTTTATAAGGAAATTATTAACTTTTAAATTCATAAGTTTAAAAAACTATGTTTTTTAAATAATATTTTTAACATGCCAATATAATTTTTAAAATATTTTTTAGATTTTTTCATCATGTATTACTTATGTTATGGTATTCGCAATATATTTATAGAAAATATAAATAAGTTGTGGTGTACTTTTATTCGATATTTTTAATATCAAATTTATCCAAATAATAATTGTAAAAAGAATACTTCTTAAGATTTCACCCAATGGATGACGAAATAAAGACAAAATAATAATATAATATATAATAAGGCTATTTCTTTAAGAATACAACATCAAGCTTGATTATTATTTACATATATAAATTTTATGTATTTGTTTATAAATTTTTAAACCAAATAATAAATAAAAGGCTTGACCATATGAATTAAAATTTCGTTCAATATATCGTCGTTCGTAATTTATTGTGTTCTATATGTATGCATAGGTTTTATATGTCTCATAGAGCACAATAATTTACGAACGACGATATGATTTTAGTTTTCACAATTTATTACTTATGCAATAGTATTTAAAATACTTACAGCAAATATAATTTGTGTTGTACTTTTTTATTCGATATTTTTAATATGGATTTTGTCCACATAATAATTGTAGATAGAATACTACTGAAGATGTCTTCTAATGGATGATGATATAATAATAAAAGGGAATTTGTTTAAAAATCAGACATCAATATTGATTATTTTTTATGTAAATTTACGTATTTGCGTAATTTTACGTTTTAATTTATAAATATTTCAACTCAATAATAAATATAATGCTTAACCATATGAATTGAAATCTCTTTCAAAATAAAAATGCTTTAAAATAAATATATTCTTTCTGTGCTATTTTTTGTATTATCATTTTGCAATTAACATTTTGAACTTGTAATTTAAAATACACACAATGATATTAACTTAATAACAGTCGAAACTATTTCATTATATTTATAATTTCATAGAAATAATTAGGTATTTTAATATTTATTTAAAAAAATTCACCAATGTACTACATTTATTAATTTAAAACTATTTGCATAGAATAATGTTTTTGCTTTGTTAATTAATATTTTTAGGTGATTTTTTTTTATTGTTATTTAAATTTTTATCTTAATATTTTTTTTTTCAAATATTTTTCTTTATTTTTGCCTTACTTTAATACTTTGAAATTTTCCTACAATTGGAATCGGCAAAAATACCAATGAAAATTATGCCATTATAAGAATTTTCGTTGTTATAGGGCTAATTTTAAAATAATTTTTAAAAATGGAAAAATTTTAAAAATTAAATTTTTCTTTTTGAAACATAAAGACAACATATAAAATTTTTATATACATTAATTTTATAGCTTAGATTGTATAAATTTGTTATAGAATTATGAAAATTTCTTAATAATTTAGAGGATTTTGTTTTTAATCTTGTCAAGCAAATGGGGATAAAATTTGTTAGATTGCGACAAAATTTTTTTAATTAACTATATGTATTTTGTGACACCTAAGGTTCAAATTGGTAAAAAATATTTTTTGTTTCCTTTAAAAATCTTGAAGAAAATATTAAAAATTAAAAAAAACTTTTATTAAATTTTATGCTCGCTCGCACTAAAATTTTTCCAATCTTTTAGTGTTGACTACTATGAACTTCTCATACTAAGTACGTAACTAAAATTAAGATTACACATCAAAAATTAGTGTGCCAATTTAAGTGAAATTAAACTATAAACGACAAAACTTATTGAAAAAAAAAAACGTAGTAGAAAACATGTCTGAGTCCGCCGTAGTAACCTCCGCCTCTCCAGCACCAGCTGCAGAGAAAAAAGCAAAGAAAGTAGCAAAGGCAAGAAAACCATCCAGTATTCCTTCTCATCCGCCAACTCAACAAATGGTAGATGCTGCTATAAAAACATTGAAGGAACGTGGTGGTTCCTCCCTTCCAGCCATTAAGAAATATCTTACTAGCACTTACAAGGTAGATGCTCAGAAATTGGCTCCGTTCATCAAAAAATATTTAAAGGGCGCTGTAACGAGTGGAAAATTAATTCAAACTAAAGGTAAGGGTGCGTCCGGTTCATTCAAATTGTCTGCTGCTGCCTCAAAATCACCCAAAGCAAGGAAGCCTGCTGCTGATAAGAAGAAAAAGACAGCCGCTACTGGTGATAAAAAGAAGGCTGTAGCTGCTACCAAAAAGGCTTCTGCAAAGAAACCATCTGCTGTTAAAAAGACAGCCGAAAAGAAGAAGACAGAAAAAGCCAAGGCAAAAACTGCTAAAAAGACTGCTACAGTTAAGGCAAAACCAGCCAAAAAGGCCTCGGCAACTAAACCAAAAGCACCCAAAGCAAAGAGTGCGGCTAAACCGAAAAAAGCTGTAGCAGCAAAAAAACCAGCAGCTGCCAAAAAGACTGCCGCTAAAAAGTAAATCATTTTCACACCTTGTCTCGAAGGAATTTTCGAAGATAATTATTTCTGTAATAAAAAGCCCTTTTCAGGGCTACAAAAAACATTTAAAGAAGAGATTAAATATAGCGTTTATTTTTTATTCACTAGGTTGCTTCCTTTAGTTTAATACATATGTATGTACATACATTTTTAAAAATGAATGAAGCAAATTTGAATATATTTAAAAATTGTAATTGCGTTTTGTCATTCGGTACCATTAAGAAGTAAAAATAATATGAAATAACGTCAAAAAATTATTTACAAATGAAAGGAAATAAACACACAAAAAAATCATACATACGTATAATTTGAAATTGTTTATTAAAAAAAAAAATGTTTTAAATCAAATATACATACATATTGAAAGAAAAAAATTTTATAACAGAAATGTACAATCTCTTTAAATAAAGTCAAATGTAGTGGCTCTGAAAAGGGCCTATGTTGATGTAAAAAAAACTATTTGTTGGTATTTTTAGGCAATTTATTTGGAGCTGGTATATTTGGTGACAGCCTTTGTACCTTCACTGACAGCGTGTTTAGCCAATTCACCGGGTAACAATAAACGGACAGCTGTTTGAATTTCCCGACTTGTGATGGTTGAACCACTGTTGGCAAAAGTGGCACAATCGTGCCATTTTTGGCACTATTATTTGTTTAATGGCACGATGGCACGCTCAATAAAATTTTGGCACTTTTTCAAACAATAAAAAAAATATAATTTTACTTACTTTTTAAGATATATATTTCTTATTAAAAAGAAATAAATGCCTTTTCTTCCTGTTGTAAGTACTAAAATGCAAAACTACGAACTGCACAGCTTCAAAAAATTTGGTTATTTTAGTACGTTTATATGTTGGAAAGTGTGTTAATCGATTTTTTACTTTATTTCAAGTACCTGATCAATACCTGATGGTTCCGCTCAATCGATATGTAATGCTATTATGAACATTTTACATGATAATGAAATTCCTATAAACAATTTAATCGGATAACTGTTCGGTTATGATGGAAAAGAATAATTTTGTGCAGACTCTGCTTAAAGAAGTTCAACCAAATTTAATATAATTTATCTGTATAAATTTTTAAACTATTAAAGTTTGGAAATTTTTTTGTATATAATAATGAAACTGAATAAATGAATTTATTTTTTTTAAATAAGTAGATATGTGCAGGGTACACTTATACAAGGTGGCGTTGCCAGTCCAGCTGACAATTTGTTTGTGTTCTGGAGTACGTCAAACTACATATTAACAAAATGATTTCAACTCCGGATATTGTCAAACTTCATACATAAAAAAAGAGAGCCGAAAATCACTCTCCTTTACGCTATCACCTTATGTAATTACACCATGGATATGTGTATATGTTTGATATGGCACTTTTTAAAATGTTTTGGCACTTTTTAGCTAAAATTTTGGCACAAGACTGAAATTTTCATATACCATCACTGGGTTGAACGCTTGTTGTAGTGAGCCAAACGAGATACTTCGGCAGCAATACGCTCAAAAATATCATTTGAGGAAATGCCAGTATCGGGATGTACTTGCTTCAACACTTTATAAATATAGATGGCATAGCTTTCATTGCGTTTACGCTTTTTGCCCTTGTCACTCTTAGTAATGTTCTTTTGAGCTTTACCAGCCTTTTTTGCTGCTTTACCACTGGTTTTAGGCGGCATTTTATTCACACGTCTATCTACTATTTAAATTTTTCTACTAATCAAAAAGGGGATTCTCTAAACTATACCAACCAAAATAAAAAGTGCACTATAAATACCTTTTTCTAAGCAAGCAACTCAACTTCGTATTCACATCGGATCTTAATACATAAATTACCCTCAGTTGTATAAGAGGTAGTGATGAGAAAAGTATAAATACCCAACAGAAAGAGAAAAATATCATATAATAGTGTTTGCAGTGCTCTAGTAAAGTGTTTGTTTATATTGATTAAGTTAAAAGAAAAGTTGAAAAATGTCTGGTCGCGGTAAAGGTGGTAAAGAAGGGAAAGGCAAAGTCGCGTTCAAACCG
The DNA here is from genome assembly GCA_941918925.1 of Phyto melanocephala. Lineage (NCBI taxonomy): Eukaryota > Metazoa > Arthropoda > Insecta > Diptera > Rhinophoridae > Phyto > Phyto melanocephala. The sequence continues at coordinate 43,763,671 of OW799236.1, forward strand.
TGCTGGTTTACAGTTTCCCGTCGGCCGTATTCATCGTTTGTTACGTAAAGGCAATTATGCTGAACGTGTTGGCGCCGGGGCTCCAGTATATTTAGCTGCCGTTATGGAATATTTGGCTGCTGAAGTTCTTGAATTAGCTGGCAATGCTGCTCGTGATAACAAAAAAACTAGAATTATTCCCCGTCATTTACAATTGGCCATCCGCAATGACGAAGAATTAAACAAATTGTTGTCCGGAGTAACCATTGCTCAAGGTGGCGTTTTACCAAACATTCAAGCTGTACTTTTGCCCATATCTCTTGTTTTATTTTATACTACATTTACACCTACACAAAATCTAGTACTTAAGGGATTTTAAGCGAAATCTACCAGATTTCCCATACAAATCGAAATCTACTTCGCTACTAGATTTTGGCAAAATCTACTTAAAATCTAGTACTACTTCGTGATGCAACTGTGGTTTTTATTAAATTGTACTAAAATATACTACGCTGCACACAAAAAAATTCAATCATAACATGTAAGGTGGTTGCAATTGCACAAGTACTTTATTGTTTACATTGCTTTTATATGGAGTTTGAATTTTCGAGAAGCAGAACATAGAGAGCCTCTCAGACCACCTTGTAAATGAGTATATTGTTTTGAAAACGAAATCTTGCAAAATGTCAAAAAACAGTGGTATAAACGGTTTAGATTTTAATAAAGATTTTAAATCAAATTTACTAGATTTCTCTTAGGTGTAATGTAGTATTACGATGCAAAAATCATCCCTTGTTTTTTTAAATGTAAAAATAAAATATGTGTAGGTATATGAAATAAAAACAAACTTCCCAGCCTGCAAAATTATCCGACATCTGTTAGATGTCTGTAAGAAATGTCGACAAACAAGTAAGAATTCTATACGAATTCTGTCAGACTTCTGACCGCCAAACATATGAAGTGGTTGACACGAATTCTGACAGACATGTCGTGGGAAATTCTGAGTTTTTTACCGACGTGTCTGATAGAAATCTTACAGAAATCTGAAAGAAAAAGCAGGGAAATTCTGATTTATTATACGACATTCGTATGGATTTCTGACAGATTTCTGAAAGTTTGTCGGATGTTTGTCTGAAATATTTAATAAAATAAAACTCAGTTTTATGTTATATTTTTTTATTCATTTAATTTATTACTTAATTACATATATTCATATACATTGTTTATATGCCACATATAATAGTTAAAACAATTTTTTTAAATATTTTAAGCTAACGCATCGATTTGAACATTTTTCCGAAAAGACTGACGTGACACTCTTTTTATATATGTTGTTTATTAATCACAAAACAATCACTTTCTATATTACTTTTAAACTTTTTTAACACTCCAATAAATTAAATATTTTAATATTACCTATTTTGTTGCACTTTATGACTTAAATAAACAATTTGTAAAACAAACAAAATCAAGATTACAAAATTGGTAAAGGCAAAGAAAGAAAAGAAAGTAAAGTGAAGTAAATAAAAAAAACAAAAATCCTAAACAAAAGGAATGAAAACAACTTAGACATTTCTGTACGAAATCAGTCAGATATCTATCAGACATGTCGGTAAACAAAAAAGAATAAAATCCCTTCGACATATCGGTACGAAATCAGTCAGAAATATATCAGACGTGTCGTACATTAAATTTCCCAGACATGTCTTACAGAAATCTGTACGAAATGTCCGTAAAAAAAGTCAGATTTTTGTAAGACTTGTCTGATTCAGACATTGTCGTACTTTTGTGCAGGCTGGGTTTAAACAAAAACTAACGCAGGCAGCGATGACTTCGAATCGTATCTTAGCCGAATACTTACGAAGAGATATTACAAATTGTACATATTGATGTTTGTGTTGCATTGTAATTGGGTACAGTTGACACAATGACATTATTGTATACGTTAATTTTAAACATGCAAAATAATTTAAAAAATAAAGAAAAAATAGAAACACAACATTTATTTACTATGAAGACAATTTACAAATTTCAAGAACTTGTTAATTAATAATTTTCCAGTATGACGTTTAAATAAAATTTTAGCAAACAATATATTAAATTTATTTAAAACGCTATTTACTACGAAAGTAATTTGAAAATTTTAAGAACTTATGGAAATTTTAGTAAGCAATATACATATTATTAAGAAAATTCCCCAACTTTTTTTCTTCTTAAGGAAATGCATTTTACATATGTACATATATAAAAAAATTTAATTTGCAACAAAATAAATCTCTTTTTAAAATATGTTTTGTGGTCCTGAAAAGGACCGATTGTTTTTTGTTGTCGTTGATATTATGTTGCTGTTTCATATTTTCGTCCAAAAATATTTATTTAACCGCCGAAACCGTACAAAGTGCGACCTTGTCTTTTCAAAGCATAGACAACATCCATGGCTGTGACAGTTTTCCTCTTAGCATGTTCGGTGTAGGTAACGGCATCACGAATAACATTTTCTAAAAATACTTTCAAGACACCACGGGTTTCCTCGTAAATCAAACCAGATATACGTTTTACACCACCACGACGAGCCAAACGTCTTATAGCTGGCTTAGTAATACCCTGGATGTTATCACGCAACACTTTACGATGACGTTTAGCGCCACCTTTTCCCAAGCCTTTACCACCTTTACCACGACCAGTCATTTCTATTCAATTTCCTTTCAAACACACTTCACAAAATATTCACAAGAACTAATAACATTTTCGACAATGTGACTGGTATTTATACCAAATTCGATCATTTTTAGAGTAAGTAAGATATATACTATTGTTCGTTTCACATAGTGTGTGATTAAAAAAAAAACAACCACCATGCACCTTCATACATACAAACCCCTGTTCTAAGTTTGTGATATTTTTCTATATAAGCAGAGTAAACTATCGCAACACGATTATTCGTGTGTTAACAGTGTTTCAGTGTTTAATAAAAGTGAAATAGTAAAGAAATGGCTCGTACTAAGCAAACTGCTCGTAAATCGACTGGTGGCAAAGCACCACGTAAACAATTAGCTACAAAGGCTGCACGTAAAAGCGCACCAGCTACCGGTGGTGTTAAGAAGCCTCATCGTTATCGTCCTGGTACAGTAGCATTGCGTGAAATTCGTCGTTATCAGAAGAGTACTGAATTGTTGATCCGCAAATTGCCTTTCCAACGTTTGGTTCGTGAAATTGCACAAGATTTTAAAACCGACTTGCGTTTCCAGAGTTCTGCTGTAATGGCCCTCCAAGAAGCCAGTGAAGCTTATTTGGTTGGTCTCTTTGAAGATACCAACTTGTGTGCCATTCATGCTAAACGTGTTACAATTATGCCTAAAGATATTCAATTGGCCAGACGTATTCGTGGCGAACGTGCTTAAATTTATTAAATAACAGCAAATAAAATAAATTTACTAAAAACAACAAAAACAAAATCGGTCCTTTTCAGGACCACAAATAAGAATTGTAAAAAGAGATTGTGCATTTTTTCAACTAAAATGTTTCTTGAGATTTTTATAAAAAAAAAATATGTATTTTAACAATTGTAAAAAGATAGAGATGACATTTTTTTACTCGCGTATATTTATTGTGCAGTTATATTTTTATATGTATAATTAATTATTTCATCTGTTATTTTTAAAAATTTTTTTAATTTTTAAAGTAACTTTTAAATGCAAATAAAATATTTAATAAGGAGTATATGGTTTTTTTCTATTAAAACCAGAAAATATATATATTTTTTAAATATTTTAAATAATTAATATAAGTTGGTGACGTACTTATAAAAGTATGTATAACGTTAGCAGTGAGTTTAGATTATCCAAATTCATAAGAGGTTTTTTCAAAAAATTCTTGAAATAATTGACTTAATGTTCCATATATTATGTTTATAAGGAAATTATTAACTTTTAAATTCATAAGTTTAAAAAACTATGTTTTTTAAATAATATTTTTAACATGCCAATATAATTTTTAAAATATTTTTTAGATTTTTTCATCATGTATTACTTATGTTATGGTATTCGCAATATATTTATAGAAAATATAAATAAGTTGTGGTGTACTTTTATTCGATATTTTTAATATCAAATTTATCCAAATAATAATTGTAAAAAGAATACTTCTTAAGATTTCACCCAATGGATGACGAAATAAAGACAAAATAATAATATAATATATAATAAGGCTATTTCTTTAAGAATACAACATCAAGCTTGATTATTATTTACATATATAAATTTTATGTATTTGTTTATAAATTTTTAAACCAAATAATAAATAAAAGGCTTGACCATATGAATTAAAATTTCGTTCAATATATCGTCGTTCGTAATTTATTGTGTTCTATATGTATGCATAGGTTTTATATGTCTCATAGAGCACAATAATTTACGAACGACGATATGATTTTAGTTTTCACAATTTATTACTTATGCAATAGTATTTAAAATACTTACAGCAAATATAATTTGTGTTGTACTTTTTTATTCGATATTTTTAATATGGATTTTGTCCACATAATAATTGTAGATAGAATACTACTGAAGATGTCTTCTAATGGATGATGATATAATAATAAAAGGGAATTTGTTTAAAAATCAGACATCAATATTGATTATTTTTTATGTAAATTTACGTATTTGCGTAATTTTACGTTTTAATTTATAAATATTTCAACTCAATAATAAATATAATGCTTAACCATATGAATTGAAGTCTCTTTCAAAATAAAAATGCTTTAAAATAAATATATTCTTTCTGTGCTATTTTTTGTATTATCATTTTGCAATTAACATTTTGAACTTGTAATTTAAAATACACACAATGATATTAACTTAATAACAGTCGAAACTATTTCATTATATTTATAATTTCATAGAAATAATTAGGTATTTTAATATTTATTTAAAAAAATTCACCAATGTACTACATTTATTAATTTAAAACTATTTGCATAGAATAATGTTTTTGCTTTGTTAATTAATATTTTTAGGTGATTTTTTTTTATTGTTATTTAAATTTTTATCTTAATATTTTTTTTTTCAAATATTTTTCTTTATTTTTGCCTTACTTTAATACTTTGAAATTTTCCTACAATTGGAATCGGCAAAAATACCAATGAAAATTATGCCATTATAAGAATTTTCGTTGTTATAGGGCTAATTTTAAAATAATTTTTAAAAATGGAAAAATTTTAAAAATTAAATTTTTCTTTTTGAAACATAAAGACAACATATAAAATTTTTATATACATTAATTTTATAGCTTAGATTGTATAAATTTGTTATAGAATTATGAAAATTTCTTAATAATTTAGAGGATTTTGTTTTTAATCTTGTCAAGCAAATGGGGATAAAATTTGTTAGATTGCGACAAAATTTTTTTAATTAACTATATGTATTTTGTGACACCTAAGGTTCAAATTGGTAAAAAATATTTTTTGTTTCCTTTAAAAATCTTGAAGAAAATATTAAAAATTAAAAAAAACTTTTATTAAATTTTATGCTCGCTCGCACTAAAATTTTTCCAATCTTTTAGTGTTGACTACTATGAACTTCTCATACTAAGTACGTAACTAAAATTAAGATTACACATCAAAAATTAGTGTGCCAATTTAAGTGAAATTAAACTATAAACGACAAAACTTATTGAAAAAAAAAAACGTAGTAGAAAACATGTCTGAGTCCGCCGTAGTAACCTCCGCCTCTCCAGCACCAGCTGCAGAGAAAAAAGCAAAGAAAGTAGCAAAAGGCAAGAAAACCATCCAGTATTCCTTCTCATCCGCCAACTCAACAAATGGTAGATGCTGCTATAAAAACATTGAAGGAACGTGGTGGTTCCTCCCTTCCAGCCATTAAGAAATATCTTACTAGCACTTACAAGGTAGATGCTCAGAAATTGGCTCCGTTCATCAAAAAATATTTAAAGGGCGCTGTAACGAGTGGAAAATTAATTCAAACTAAAGGTAAGGGTGCGTCCGGTTCATTCAAATTGTCTGCTGCTGCCTCAAAATCACCCAAAGCAAGGAAGCCTGCTGCTGATAAGAAGAAAAAGACAGCCGCTACTGGTGATAAAAAGAAGGCTGTAGCTGCTACCAAAAAGGCTTCTGCAAAGAAACCATCTGCTGTTAAAAAGACAGCCGAAAAGAAGAAGACAGAAAAAGCCAAGGCAAAAACTGCTAAAAAGACTGCTACAGTTAAGGCAAAACCAGCCAAAAAGGCCTCGGCAACTAAACCAAAAGCACCCAAAGCAAAGAGTGCGGCTAAACCGAAAAAAGCTGTAGCAGCAAAAAAACCAGCAGCTGCCAAAAAGACTGCCGCTAAAAAGTAAATCATTTTCACACCTTGTCTCGAAGGAATTTTCGAAGATAATTATTTCTGTAATAAAAAGCCCTTTTCAGGGCTACAAAAAACATTTAAAGAAGAGATTAAATATAGCGTTTATTTTTTATTCACTAGGTTGCTTCCTTTAGTTTAATACATATGTATGTACATACATTTTTAAAAATGAATGAAGCAAATTTGAATATATTTAAAAATTGTAATTGCGTTTTGTCATTCGGTACCATTAAGAAGTAAAAATAATATGAAATAACGTCAAAAAATTATTTACAAATGAAAGGAAATAAACACACAAAAAAATCATACATACGTATAATTTGAAATTGTTTATTAAAAAAAAAAATGTTTTAAATCAAATATACATACATATTGAAAGAAAAAAATTTTATAACAGAAATGTACAATCTCTTTAAATAAAGTCAAATGTAGTGGCCCTGAAAAGGGCCTATGTTGATGTAAAAAAAACTATTTGTTGGTATTTTTAGGCAATTTATTTGGAGCTGGTATATTTGGTGACAGCCTTTGTACCTTCACTGACAGCGTGTTTAGCCAATTCACCGGGTAACAATAAACGGACAGCTGTTTGAATTTCCCGACTTGTGATGGTTGAACCACTGTTGGCAAAAGTGGCACAATCGTGCCATTTTTGGCACTATTATTTGTTTAATGGCACGATGGCACGCTCAATAAAATTTTGGCACTTTTTCAAACAATAAAAAAAATATAATTTTACTTACTTTTTAAGATATATATTTCTTATTAAAAAGAAATAAATGCCTTTTCTTCCTGTTGTAAGTACTAAAATGCAAAACTACGAACTGCACAGCTTCAAAAAATTTGGTTATTTTAGTACGTTTATATGTTGGAAAGTGTGTTAATCGATTTTTTACTTTATTTCAAGTACCTGATCAATACCTGATGGTTCCGCTCAATCGATATGTAATGCTATTATGAACATTTTACATGATAATGAAATTCCTATAAACAATTTAATCGGATAACTGTTCGGTTATGATGGAAAAGAATAATTTTGTGCAGACTCTGCTTAAAGAAGTTCAACCAAATTTAATATAATTTATCTGTATAAATTTTTAAACTATTAAAGTTTGGAAATTTTTTTGTATATAATAATGAAACTGAATAAATGAATTTATTTTTTTTAAATAAGTAGATATGTGCAGGGTACACTTATACAAGGTGGCGTTGCCAGTCCAGCTGACAATTTGTTTGTGTTCTGGAGTACGTCAAACTACATATTAACAAAATGATTTCAACTCCGGATATTGTCAAACTTCATACATAAAAAAAGAGAGCCGAAAATCACTCTCCTTTACGCTATCACCTTATGTAATTACACCATGGATATGTGTATATGTTTGATATGGCACTTTTTAAAATGTTTTGGCACTTTTTAGCTAAAATTTTGGCACAAGACTGAAATTTTCATATACCATCACTGGGTTGAACGCTTGTTGTAGTGAGCCAAACGAGATACTTCGGCAGCAATACGCTCAAAAATATCATTTGAGGAAATGCCAGTATCGGGATGTACTTGCTTCAACACTTTATAAATATAGATGGCATAGCTTTCATTGCGTTTACGCTTTTTGCCCTTGTCACTCTTAGTAATGTTCTTTTGAGCTTTACCAGCCTTTTTTGCTGCTTTACCACTGGTTTTAGGCGGCATTTTATTCACACGTCTATCTACTATTTAAATTTTTCTACTAATCAAAAAGGGGATTCTCTAAACTATACCAACCAAAATAAAAAGTGCACTATAAATACCTTTTTCTAAGCAAGCAACTCAACTTCGTATTCACATCGGATCTTAATACATAAATTACCCTCAGTTGTATAAGAGGTAGTGATGAGAAAAGTATAAATACCCAACAGAAAGAGAAAAATATCATATAATAGTGTTTGCAGTGCTCTAGTAAAGTGTTTGTTTATATTGATTAAGTTAAAAGAAAAGTTGAAAAATGTCTGGTCGCGGTAAAGGTGGTAAAGAAGGGAAAGGCAAAGTCGCGTTCAAACCGTGCTGGTTTACAGTTTCCCGTCGGCCGTATTCATCGTTTGTTACGTAAAGGCAATTATGCTGAACGTGTTGGCGCCGGGGCTCCAGTATATTTAGCTGCCGTTATGGAATATTTGGCTGCTGAAGTTCTTGAATTAGCTGGCAATGCTGCTCGTGATAACAAAAAAACTAGAATTATTCCCCGTCATTTACAATTGGCCATCCGCAATGACGAAGAATTAAACAAATTGTTGTCCGGAGTAACCATTGCTCAAGGTGGCGTTTTACCAAACATTCAAGCTGTACTTTTGCCCATATCTCTTGTTTTATTTTATACTACATTTACACCTACACAAAATCTAGTACTTAAGGGATTTTAAGCGAAATCTACCAGATTTCCCATACAAATCGAAATCTACTTCGCTACTAGATTTTGGCAAAATCTACTTAAAATCTAGTACTACTTCGTGATGCAACTGTGGTTTTTATTAAATTGTACTAAAATATACTACGCTGCACACAAAAAAATTCAATCATAACATGTAAGGTGGTTGCAATTGCACAAGTACTTTATTGTTTACATTGCTTTTATATGGAGTTTGAATTTTCGAGAAGCAGAACATAGAGAGCCTCTCAGACCACCTTGTAAATGAGTATATTGTTTTGAAAACGAAATCTTGCAAAATGTCAAAAAACAGTGGTATAAACGGTTTAGATTTTAATAAAGATTTTAAATCAAATTTACTAGATTTCTCTTAGGTGTAATGTAGTATTACGATGCAAAAATCATCCCTTGTTTTTTTAAATGTAAAAATAAAATATGTGTAGGTATATGAAATAAAAACAAACTTCCCAGCCTGCAAAATTATCCGACATCTGTTAGATGTCTGTAAGAAATGTCGACAAACAAGTAAGAATTCTATACGAATTCTGTCAGACTTCTGACCGCCAAACATATGAAGTGGTTGACACGAATTCTGACAGACATGTCGTGGGAAATTCTGAGTTTTTTACCGACGTGTCTGATAGAAATCTTACAGAAATCTGAAAGAAAAAGCAGGGAAATTCTGATTTATTATACGACATTCGTATGGATTTCTGACAGATTTCTGAAAGTTTGTCGGATGTTTGTCTGAAATATTTAATAAAATAAAACTCAGTTTTATGTTATATTTTTTTATTCATTTAATTTATTACTTAATTACATATATTCATATACATTGTTTATATGCCACATATAATAGTTAAAACAATTTTTTTAAATATTTTAAGCTAACGCATCGATTTGAACATTTTTCCGAAAAGACTGACGTGACACTCTTTTTATATATGTTGTTTATTAATCACAAAACAATCACTTTCTATATTACTTTTAAACTTTTTTAACACTCCAATAAATTAAATATTTTAATATTACCTATTTTGTTGCACTTTATGACTTAAATAAACAATTTGTAAAACAAACAAAATCAAGATTACAAAATTGGTAAAGGCAAAGAAAGAAAAGAAAGTAAAGTGAAGTAAATAAAAAAAACAAAAATCCTAAACAAAAGGAATGAAAACAACTTAGACATTTCTGTACGAAATCAGTCAGATATCTATCAGACATGTCGGTAAACAAAAAAGAATAAAATCCCTTCGACATATCGGTACGAAATCAGTCAGAAATATATCAGACGTGTCGTACATTAAATTTCCCAGACATGTCTTACAGAAATCTGTACGAAATGTCCGTAAAAAAAGTCAGATTTTTGTAAGACTTGTCTGATTCAGACATTGTCGTACTTTTGTGCAGGCTGGGTTTAAACAAAAACTAACGCAGGCAGCGATGACTTCGAATCGTATCTTAGCCGAATACTTACGAAGAGATATTACAAATTGTACATATTGATGTTTGTGTTGCATTGTAATTGGGTACAGTTGACACAATGACATTATTGTATACGTTAATTTTAAACATGCAAAATAATTTAAAAAATAAAGAAAAAATAGAAACACAACATTTATTTACTATGAAGACAATTTACAAATTTCAAGAACTTGTTAATTAATAATTTTCCAGTATGACGTTTAAATAAAATTTTAGCAAACAATATATTAAATTTATTTAAAACGCTATTTACTACGAAAGTAATTTGAAAATTTTAAGAACTTATGGAAATTTTAGTAAGCAATATACATATTATTAAGAAAATTCCCCAACTTTTTTTCTTCTTAAGGAAATGCATTTTACATATGTACATATATAAAAAAATTTAATTTGCAACAAAATAAATCTCTTTTTAAAATATGTTTTGTGGTCCTGAAAAGGACCGATTGTTTTTTGTTGTCGTTGATATTATGTTGCTGTTTCATATTTTCGTCCAAAAATATTTATTTAACCGCCGAAACCGTACAAAGTACGACCTTGTCTTTTCAAAGCATAGACAACATCCATGGCTGTGACAGTTTTCCTCTTAGCATGTTCGGTGTAGGTAACGGCATCACGAATAACATTTTCTAAAAATACTTTCAAGACACCACGGGTTTCCTCGTAAATCAAACCAGATATACGTTTTACACCACCACGACGAGCCAAACGTCTTATAGCTGGCTTAGTAATACCCTGGATGTTATCACGCAACACTTTACGATGACGTTTAGCGCCACCTTTTCCCAAGCCTTTACCACCTTTACCACGACCAGTCATTTCTATTCAATTTCCTTTCAAACACACTTCACAAAATATTCACAAGAACTAATAACATTTTCGACAATGTGACTGGTATTTATACCAAATCCGATCATTTTTAGAGTAAGTAAGATATATACTATTGTTCGTTTCACATAGTGTGTGATTAAAAAAAAAACAACCACCATGCACCTTCATACATACAAACCCCTGTTCTAAGTTTGTGATATTTTTCTATATAAGCAGAGTAAACTATCGCAACACGATTATTCGTGTGTTAACAGTGTTTCAGTGTTTAATAAAAGTGAAATAGTAAAGAAATGGCTCGTACTAAGCAAACTGCTCGTAAATCGACTGGTGGCAAAGCACCACGTAAACAATTAGCTACAAAGGCTGCACGTAAAAGCGCACCAGCTACCGGTGGTGTTAAGAAGCCTCATCGTTATCGTCCTGGTACAGTAGCATTGCGTGAAATTCGTCGTTATCAGAAGAGTACTGAATTGTTGATCCGCAAATTGCCTTTCCAACGTTTGGTTCGTGAAATTGCACAAGATTTTAAAACCGACTTGCGTTTCCAGAGTTCTGCTGTAATGGCCCTCCAAGAAGCCAGTGAAGCTTATTTGGTTGGTCTCTTTGAAGATACCAACTTGTGTGCCATTCATGCTAAACGTGTTACAATTATGCCTAAAGATATTCAATTGGCCAGACGTATTCGTGGCGAACGTGCTTAAATTTATTAAATAACAGCAAATAAAATAAATTTACTAAAAACAACAACAAAAACAAAATCGGTCCTTTTCAGGACCACAAATAAGAATTGTAAAAAGAGATTGTGCATTTTTTCAACTAAAATGTTTCTTGAGATTTTTATAAAAAAAAAATATGTATTTTAACAATTGTAAAAAGATAGAGATGACATTTTTTTACTCGCGTATATTTATTGTGCAGTTATATTTTTATATGTATAATTAATTATTTCATCTGTTATTTTTAAAAATTTTTTTAATTTTTAAAGTAACTTTTAAATGCAAATAAAATATTTAATAAGGAGTATATGGTTTTTTTCTATTAAAACCAGAAAATATATATATTTTTTAAATATTTTAAATAATTAATATAAGTTGGTGACGTACTTATAAAAGTATGTATAACGTTAGCAGTGAGTTTAGATTATCCAAATTCATAAGAGGTTTTTTCAAAAAATTCTTGAAATAATTGACTTAATGTTCCATATATTATGTTTATAAGGAAATTATTAACTTTTAAATTCATAAGTTTAAAAAACTATGTTTTTTAAATAATATTTTTAACATGCCAATATAATTTTTAAAATATTTTTTAGATTTTTTCATCATGTATTACTTATGTTATGGTATTCGCAATATATTTATAGAAAATATAAATAAGTTGTGGTGTACTTTTATTCGATATTTTTAATATCAAATTTATCCAAATAATAATTGTAAAAAGAATACTTCTTAAGATTTCACCCAATGGATGACGAAATAAAGACAAAATAATAATATAATATATAATAAGGCTATTTCTTTAAGAATACAACATCAAGCTTGATTATTATTTACATATATAAATTTTATGTATTTGTTTATAAATTTTTAAACCAAATAATAAATAAAAGGCTTGACCATATGAATTAAAATTTCGTTCAATATATCGTCGTTCGTAATTTATTGTGTTCTATATGTATGCATAGGTTTTATATGTCTCATAGAGCACAATAATTTACGAACGACGATATGATTTTAGTTTTCACAATTTATTACTTATGCAATAGTATTTAAAATACTTACAGCAAATATAATTTGTGTTGTACTTTTTTATTCGATATTTTTAATATGGATTTTGTCCACATAATAATTGTAGATAGAATACTACTGAAGATGTCTTCTAATGGATGATGATATAATAATAAAAGGGAATTTGTTTAAAAATCAGACATCAATATTGATTATTTTTTATGTAAATTTACGTATTTGCGTAATTTTACGTTTTAATTTATAAATATTTCAACTCAATAATAAATATAATGCTTAACCATATGAATTGAAATCTCTTTCAAAATAAAAATGCTTTAAAATAAATATATTCTTTCTGTGCTATTTTTTGTATTATCATTTTGCAATTAACATTTTGAACTTGTAATTTAAAATACACACAATGATATTAACTTAATAACAGTCGAAACTATTTCATTATATTTATAATTTCATAGAAATAATTAGGTATTTTAATATTTATTTAAAAAAATTCACCAATGTACTACATTTATTAATTTAAAACTATTTGCATAGAATAATGTTTTTGCTTTGTTAATTAATATTTTTAGGTGATTTTTTTTTATTGTTATTTAAATTTTTATCTTAATATTTTTTTTTTCAAATATTTTTCTTTATTTTTGCCTTACTTTAATACTTTGAAATTTTCCTACAATTGGAATCGGCAAAAATACCAATGAAAATTATGCCATTATAAGAATTTTCGTTGTTATAGGGCTAATTTTAAAATAATTTTTAAAAATGGAAAAATTTTAAAAATTAAATTTTTCTTTTTGAAACATAAAGACAATATATAAAATTTTTATATACATTAATTTTATAGCTTAGATTGTATAAATTTGTTATAGAATTATGAAAATTTCTTAATAATTTAGAGGATTTTGTTTTTAATCTTGTCAAGCAAATGGGGATAAAATTTGTTAGATTGCGACAAAATTTTTTTAATTAACTATATGTATTTTGTGACACCTAAGGTTCAAATTGGTAAAAAATATTTTTTGTTTCCTTTAAAAATCTTGAAGAAAATATTAAAAATTAAAAAAAACTTTTATTAAATTTTATGCTCGCTCGCACTAAAATTTTTCCAATCTTTTAGTGTTGACTACTATGAACTTCTCATACTAAGTACGTAACTAAAATTAAGATTACACATCAAAAATTAGTGTGCCAATTTAAGTGAAATTAAACTATAAACGACAAAACTTATTGAAAAAAAAAAACGTAGTAGAAAACATGTCTGAGTCCGCCGTAGTAACCTCCGCCTCTCCAGCACCAGCTGCAGAGAAAAAAGCAAAGAAAGTAGCAAAGGCAAGAAAACCATCCAGTATTCCTTCTCATCCGCCAACTCAACAAATGGTAGATGCTGCTATAAAAACATTGAAGGAACGTGGTGGTTCCTCCCTTCCAGCCATTAAGAAATATCTTACTAGCACTTACAAGGTAGATGCTCAGAAATTGGCTCCGTTCATCAAAAAATATTTAAAGGGCGCTGTAACGAGTGGAAAATTAATTCAAACTAAAGGTAAGGGTGCGTCCGGTTCATTCAAATTGTCTGCTGCTGCCTCAAAATCACCCAAAGCAAGGAAGCCTGCTGCTGATAAGAAGAAAAAGACAGCCGCTACTGGTGATAAAAAGAAGGCTGTAGCTGCTACCAAAAAGGCTTCTGCAAAGAAACCATCTGCTGTTAAAAAGACAGCCGAAAAGAAAAAGACAGAAAAAGCCAAGGCAAAAACTGCTAAAAAGACTGCTACAGTTAAGGCAAAACCAGCCAAAAAGGCCTCGGCAACTAAACCAAAAGCACCCAAAGCAAAGAGTGCGGCTAAACCGAAAAAAGCTGTAGCAGCAAAAAAACCAGCAGCTGCCAAAAAGACTGCCGCTAAAAAGTAAATCATTTTCACACCTTGTCTCGAAGGAATTTTCGAAGATAATTATTTCTGTAATAAAAAGCCCTTTTCAGGGCTACAAAAAACATTTAAAGAAGAGATTAAATATAGCGTTTATTTTTTATTCACTAGGTTGCTTCCTTTAGTTTAATACATATGTATGTACATACATTTTTAAAAATGAATGAAGCAAATTTGAATATATTTAAAAATTGTAATTGCGTTTTGTCATTCGGTACCATTAAGAAGTAAAAATAATATGAAATAACGTCAAAAAATTATTTACAAATGAAAGGAAATAAACACACAAAAAAATCATACATACGTATAATTTGAAATTGTTTATTAAAAAAAAAAATGTTTTAAATCAAATATACATACATATTGAAAGAAAAAAATTTTATAACAGAAATGTACAATCTCTTTAAATAAAGTCAAATGTAGTGGCTCTGAAAAGGGCCTATGTTGATGTAAAAAAAACTATTTGTTGGTATTTTTAGGCAATTTATTTGGAGCTGGTATATTTGGTGACAGCCTTTGTACCTTCACTGACAGCGTGTTTAGCCAATTCACCGGGTAACAATAAACGGACAGCTGTTTGAATTTCCCGACTTGTGATGGTTGAACCACTGTTGGCAAAAGTGGCACAATCGTGCCATTTTTGGCACTATTATTTGTTTAATGGCACGATGGCACGCTCAATAAAATTTTGGCACTTTTTCAAACAATAAAAAAAATATAATTTTACTTACTTTTTAAGATATATATTTCTTATTAAAAAGAAATAAATGCCTTTTCTTCCTGTTGTAAGTACTAAAATGCAAAACTACGAACTGCACAGCTTCAAAAAATTTGGTTATTTTAGTACGTTTATATGTTGGAAAGTGTGTTAATCGATTTTTTACTTTATTTCAAGTACCTGATCAATACCTGATGGTTCCGCTCAATCGATATGTAATGCTATTATGAACATTTTACATGATAATGAAATTCCTATAAACAATTTAATCGGATAACTGTTCGGTTATGATGGAAAAGAATAATTTTGTGCAGACTCTGCTTAAAGAAGTTCAACCAAATTTAATATAATTTATCTGTATAAATTTTTAAACTATTAAAGTTTGGAAATTTTTTTGTATATAATAATGAAACTGAATAAATGAATTTATTTTTTTTAAATAAGTAGATATGTGCAGGGTACACTTATACAAGGTGGCGTTGCCAGTCCAGCTGACAATTTGTTTGTGTTCTGGAGTACGTCAAACTACATATTAACAAAATGATTTCAACTCCGGATATTGTCAAACTTCATACATAAAAAAAGAGAGCCGAAAATCACTCTCCTTTACGCTATCACCTTATGTAATTACACCATGGATATGTGTATATGTTTGATATGGCACTTTTTAAAATGTTTTGGCACTTTTTAGCTAAAATTTTGGCACAAGACTGAAATTTTCATATACCATCACTGGGTTGAACGCTTGTTGTAGTGAGCCAAACGAGATACTTCGGCAGCAATACGCTCAAAAATATCATTTGAGGAAATGCCAGTATCGGGATGTACTTGCTTCAACACTTTATAAATATAGATGGCATAGCTTTCATTGCGTTTACGCTTTTTGCCCTTGTCACTCTTAGTAATGTTCTTTTGAGCTTTACCAGCCTTTTTTGCTGCTTTACCACTGGTTTTAGGCGGCATTTTATTCACACGTCTATCTACTATTTAAATTTTTCTACTAATCAAAAAGGGGATTCTCTAAACTATACCAACCAAAATAAAAAGTGCACTATAAATACCTTTTTCTAAGCAAGCAACTCAACTTCGTATTCACATCGGATCTTAATACATAAATTACCCTCAGTTGTATAAGAGGTAGTGATGAGAAAAGTATAAATACCCAACAGAAAGAGAAAAATATCATATAATAGTGTTTGCAGTGCTCTAGTAAAGTGTTTGTTTATATTGATTAAGTTAAAAGAAAAGTTGAAAAATGTCTGGTCGCGGTAAAGGTGGTAAAGAAGGGAAAGGCAAAGTCGCGTTCAAACCGTGCTGGTTTACAGTTTCCCGTCGGCCGTATTCATCGTTTGTTACGTAAAGGCAATTATGCTGAACGTGTTGGCGCCGGGGCTCCAGTATATTTAGCTGCCGTTATGGAATATTTGGCTGCTGAAGTTCTTGAATTAGCTGGCAATGCTGCTCGTGATAACAAAAAAACTAGAATTATTCCCCGTCATTTACAATTGGCCATCCGCAATGACGAAGAATTAAACAAATTGTTGTCCGGAGTAACCATTGCTCAAGGTGGCGTTTTACCAAACATTCAAGCTGTACTTTTGCCCATATCTCTTGTTTTATTTTATACTACATTTACACCTACACAAAATCTAGTACTTAAGGGATTTTAAGCGAAATCTACCAGATTTCCCATACAAATCGAAATCTACTTCGCTACTAGATTTTGGCAAAATCTACTTAAAATCTAGTACTACTTCGTGATGCAACTGTGGTTTTTATTAAATTGTACTAAAATATACTACGCTGCACACAAAAAAATTCAATCATAACATGTAAGGTGGTTGCAATTGCACAAGTACTTTATTGTTTACATTGCTTTTATATGGAGTTTGAATTTTCGAGAAGCAGAACATAGAGAGCCTCTCAGACCACCTTGTAAATGAGTATATTGTTTTGAAAACGAAATCTTGCAAAATGTCAAAAAACAGTGGTATAAACGGTTTAGATTTTAATAAAGATTTTAAATCAAATTTACTAGATTTCTCTTAGGTGTAATGTAGTATTACGATGCAAAAATCATCCCTTGTTTTTTTAAATGTAAAAATAAAATATGTGTAGGTATATGAAATAAAAACAAACTTTAAACAAAAACTAACGCAGGCAGCGATGACTTCGAATCGTATCTTAGCCGAATACTTACGAAGAGATATTACAAATTGTACATATTGATGTTTGTGTTGCATTGTAATTGGGTACAGTTGACACAATGACATTATTGTATACGTTAATTTTAAACATGCAAAATAATTTAAAAAATAAAGAAAAAATAGAAACACAACATTTATTTACTATGAAGACAATTTACAAATTTCAAGAACTTGTTAATTAATAATTTTCCAGTATGACGTTTAAATAAAATTTTAGCAAACAATATATTAAATTTATTTAAAACGCTATTTACTACGAAAGTAATTTGAAAATTTTAAGAACTTATGGAAATTTTAGTAAGCAATATACATATTATTAAGAAAATTCCCCAACTTTTTTTCTTCTTAAGGAAATGCATTTTACATATGTACATATATAAAAAAATTTAATTTGCAACAAAATAAATCTCTTTTTAAAATATGTTTTGTGGTCCTGAAAAGGACCGATTGTTTTTTGTTGTCGTTGATATTATGTTGCTGTTTCATATTTTCGTCCAAAAATATTTATTTAACCGCCGAAACCGTACAAAGTGCGACCTTGTCTTTTCAAAGCATAGACAACATCCATGGCTGTGACAGTTTTCCTCTTAGCATGTTCGGTGTAGGTAACGGCATCACGAATAACATTTTCTAAAAATACTTTCAAGACACCACGGGTTTCCTCGTAAATCAAACCAGATATACGTTTTACACCACCACGACGAGCCAAACGTCTTATAGCTGGCTTAGTAATACCCTGGATGTTATCACGCAACACTTTACGATGACGTTTAGCGCCACCTTTTCCCAAGCCTTTACCACCTTTACCACGACCAGTCATTTCTATTCAATTTCCTTTCAAACACACTTCACAAAATATTCACAAGAACTAATAACATTTTCGACAATGTGACTGGTATTTATACCAAATCCGATCATTTTTAGAGTAAGTAAGATATATACTATTGTTCGTTTCACATAGTGTGTGATTAAAAAAAAAACAACCACCATGCACCTTCATACATACAAACCCCTGTTCTAAGTTTGTGATATTTTTCTATATAAGCAGAGTAAACTATCGCAACACGATTATTCGTGTGTTAACAGTGTTTCAGTGTTTAATAAAAGTGAAATAGTAAAGAAATGGCTCGTACTAAGCAAACTGCTCGTAAATCGACTGGTGGCAAAGCACCACGTAAACAATTAGCTACAAAGGCTGCACGTAAAAGCGCACCAGCTACCGGTGGTGTTAAGAAGCCTCATCGTTATCGTCCTGGTACAGTAGCATTGCGTGAAATTCGTCGTTATCAGAAGAGTACTGAATTGTTGATCCGCAAATTGCCTTTCCAACGTTTGGTTCGTGAAATTGCACAAGATTTTAAAACCGACTTGCGTTTCCAGAGTTCTGCTGTAATGGCCCTCCAAGAAGCCAGTGAAGCTTATTTGGTTGGTCTCTTTGAAGATACCAACTTGTGTGCCATTCATGCTAAACGTGTTACAATTATGCCTAAAGATATTCACTTGGCCAGACGTATTCGTGGCGAACGTGCTTAAATTTATTAAATAACAGCAAATAAAATAAATTTACTAAAAACAACAACAAAAACAAAATCGGTCCTTTTCAGGACCACAAATAAGAATTGTAAAAAGAGATTGTGCATTTTTTCAACTAAAATGTTTCTTGAGATTTTTATAAAAAAAAAATATGTATTTTAACAATTGTAAAAAGATAGAGATGACATTTTTTTACTCGCGTATATTTATTGTGCAGTTATATTTTTATATGTATAATTAATTATTTCATCTGTTATTTTTAAAAATTTTTTTAATTTTTAAAGTAACTTTTAAATGCAAATAAAATATTTAATAAGGAGTATATGGTTTTTTTCTATTAAAACCAGAAAATATATATATTTTTTAAATATTTTAAATAATTAATATAAGTTGGTGACGTACTTATAAAAGTATGTATAACGTTAGCAGTGAGTTTAGATTATCCAAATTCATAAGAGGTTTTTTCAAAAAATTCTTGAAATAATTGACTTAATGTTCCATATATTATGTTTATAAGGAAATTATTAACTTTTAAATTCATAAGTTTAAAAAACTATGTTTTTTAAATAATATTTTTAACATGCCAATATAATTTTTAAAATATTTTTTAGATTTTTTCATCATGTATTACTTATGTTATGGTATTCGCAATATATTTATAGAAAATATAAATAAGTTGTGGTGTACTTTTATTCGATATTTTTAATATCAAATTTATCCAAATAATAATTGTAAAAAGAATACTTCTTAAGATTTCACCCAATGGATGACGAAATAAAGACAAAATAATAATATAATATATAATAAGGCTATTTCTTTAAGAATACAACATCAAGCTTGATTATTATTTACATATATAAATTTTATGTATTTGTTTATAAATTTTTAAACCAAATAATAAATAAAAGGCTTGACCATATGAATTAAAATTTCGTTCAATATATCGTCGTTCGTAATTTATTGTGTTCTATATGTATGCATAGGTTTTATATGTCTCATAGAGCACAATAATTTACGAACGACGATATGATTTTAGTTTTCACAATTTATTACTTATGCAATAGTATTTAAAATACTTACAGCAAATATAATTTGTGTTGTACTTTTTTATTCGATATTTTTAATATGGATTTTGTCCACATAATAATTGTAGATAGAATACTACTGAAGATGTCTTCTAATGGATGATGATATAATAATAAAAGGGAATTTGTTTAAAAATCAGACATCAATATTGATTATTTTTTATGTAAATTTACGTATTTGCGTAATTTTACGTTTTAATTTATAAATATTTCAACTCAATAATAAATATAATGCTTAACCATATGAATTGAAATCTCTTTCAAAATAAAAATGCTTTAAAATAAATATATTCTTTCTGTGCTATTTTTTGTATTATCATTTTGCAATTAACATTTTGAACTTGTAATTTAAAATACACACAATGATATTAACTTAATAACAGTCGAAACTATTTCATTATATTTATAATTTCATAGAAATAATTAGGTATTTTAATATTTATTTAAAAAAATTCACCAATGTACTACATTTATTAATTTAAAACTATTTGCATAGAATAATGTTTTTGCTTTGTTAATTAATATTTTTAGGTGATTTTTTTTTATTGTTATTTAAATTTTTATCTTAATATTTTTTTTTTCAAATATTTTTCTTTATTTTTGCCTTACTTTAATACTTTGAAATTTTCCTACAATTGGAATCGGCAAAAATACCAATGAAAATTATGCCATTATAAGAATTTTCGTTGTTATAGGGCTAATTTTAAAATAATTTTTAAAAATGGAAAAATTTTAAAAATTAAATTTTTCTTTTTGAAACATAAAGACAACATATAAAATTTTTATATACATTAATTTTATAGCTTAGATTGTATAAATTTGTTATAGAATTATGAAAATTTCTTAATAATTTAGAGGATTTTGTTTTTAATCTTGTCAAGCAAATGGGGATAAAATTTGTTAGATTGCGACAAAATTTTTTTAATTAACTATATGTATTTTGTGACACCTAAGGTTCAAATTGGTAAAAAATATTTTTTGTTTCCTTTAAAAATCTTGAAGAAAATATTAAAAATTAAAAAAAACTTTTATTAAATTTTATGCTCGCTCGCACTAAAATTTTTCCAATCTTTTAGTGTTGACTACTATGAACTTCTCATACTAAGTACGTAACTAAAATTAAGATTACACATCAAAAATTAGTGTGCCAATTTAAGTGAAATTAAACTATAAACGACAAAACTTATTGAAAAAAAAAAACGTAGTAGAAAACATGTCTGAGTCCGCCGTAGTAACCTCCGCCTCTCCAGCACCAGCTGCAGAGAAAAAAGCAAAGAAAGTAGCAAAGGCAAGAAAACCATCCAGTATTCCTTCTCATCCGCCAACTCAACAAATGGTAGATGCTGCTATAAAAACATTGAAGGAACGTGGTGGTTCCTCCCTTCCAGCCATTAAGAAATATCTTACTAGCACTTACAAGGTAGATGCTCAGAAATTGGCTCCGTTCATCAAAAAATATTTAAAGGGCGCTGTAACGAGTGGAAAATTAATTCAAACTAAAGGTAAGGGTGCGTCCGGTTCATTCAAATTGTCTGCTGCTGCCTCAAAATCACCCAAAGCAAGGAAGCCTGCTGCTGATAAGAAGAAAAAGACAGCCGCTACTGGTGATAAAAAGAAGGCTGTAGCTGCTACCAAAAAGGCTTCTGCAAAGAAACCATCTGCTGTTAAAAAGACAGCCGAAAAGAAGAAGACAGAAAAAGCCAAGGCAAAAACTGCTAAAAAGACTGCTACAGTTAAGGCAAAACCAGCCAAAAAGGCCTCGGCAACTAAACCAAAAGCACCCAAAGCAAAGAGTGCGGCTAAACCGAAAAAAGCTGTAGCAGCAAAAAAACCAGCAGCTGCCAAAAAGACTGCCGCTAAAAAGTAAATCATTTTCACACCTTGTCTCGAAGGAATTTTCGAAGATAATTATTTCTGTAATAAAAAGCCCTTTTCAGGGCTACAAAAAACATTTAAAGAAGAGATTAAATATAGCGTTTATTTTTTATTCACTAGGTTGCTTCCTTTAGTTTAATACATATGTATGTACATACATTTTTAAAAATGAATGAAGCAAATTTGAATATATTTAAAAATTGTAATTGCGTTTTGTCATTCGGTACCATTAAGAAGTAAAAATAATATGAAATAACGTCAAAAAATTATTTACAAATGAAAGGAAATAAACACACAAAAAAATCATACATACGTATAATTTGAAATTGTTTATTAAAAAAAAAAATGTTTTAAATCAAATATACATACATATTGAAAGAAAAAAATTTTATAACAGAAATGTACAATCTCTTTAAATAAAGTCAAATGTAGTGGCTCTGAAAAGGGCCTATGTTGATGTAAAAAAAACTATTTGTTGGTATTTTTAGGCAATTTATTTGGAGCTGGTATATTTGGTGACAGCCTTTGTACCTTCACTGACAGCGTGTTTAGCCAATTCACCGGGTAACAATAAACGGACAGCTGTTTGAATTTCCCGACTTGTGATGGTTGAACCACTGTTGGCAAAAGTGGCACAATCGTGCCATTTTTGGCACTATTATTTGTTTAATGGCACGATGGCACGCTCAATAAAATTTTGGCACTTTTTCAAACAATAAAAAAAATATAATTTTACTTACTTTTTAAGATATATATTTCTTATTAAAAAGAAATAAATGCCTTTTCTTCCTGTTGTAAGTACTAAAATGCAAAACTACGAACTGCACAGCTTCAAAAAATTTGGTTATTTTAGTACGTTTATATGTTGGAAAGTGTGTTAATCGATTTTTTACTTTATTTCAAGTACCTGATCAATACCTGATGGTTCCGCTCAATCGATATGTAATGCTATTATGAACATTTTACATGATAATGAAATTCCTATAAACAATTTAATCGGATAACTGTTCGGTTATGATGGAAAAGAATAATTTTGTGCAGACTCTGCTTAAAGAAGTTCAACCAAATTTAATATAATTTATCTGTATAAATTTTTAAACTATTAAAGTTTGGAAATTTTTTTGTATATAATAATGAAACTGAATAAATGAATTTATTTTTTTTAAATAAGTAGATATGTGCAGGGTACACTTATACAAGGTGGCGTTGCCAGTCCAGCTGACAATTTGTTTGTGTTCTGGAGTACGTCAAACTACATATTAACAAAATGATTTCAACTCCGGATATTGTCAAACTTCATACATAAAAAAAGAGAGCCGAAAATCACTCTCCTTTACGCTATCACCTTATGTAATTACACCATGGATATGTGTATATGTTTGATATGGCACTTTTTAAAATGTTTTGGCACTTTTTAGCTAAAATTTTGGCACAAGACTGAAATTTTCATATACCATCACTGGGTTGAACGCTTGTTGTAGTGAGCCAAACGAGATACTTCGGCAGCAATACGCTCAAAAATATCATTTGAGGAAATGCCAGTATCGGGATGTACTTGCTTCAACACTTTATAAATATAGATGGCATAGCTTTCATTGCGTTTACGCTTTTTGCCCTTGTCACTCTTAGTAATGTTCTTTTGAGCTTTACCAGCCTTTTTTGCTGCTTTACCACTGGTTTTAGGCGGCATTTTATTCACACGTCTATCTACTATTTAAATTTTTCTACTAATCAAAAAGGGGATTCTCTAAACTATACCAACCAAAATAAAAAGTGCACTATAAATACCTTTTTCTAAGCAAGCAACTCAACTTCGTATTCACATCGGATCTTAATACATAAATTACCCTCAGTTGTATAAGAGGTAGTGATGAGAAAAGTATAAATACCCAACAGAAAGAGAAAAATATCATATAATAGTGTTTGCAGTGCTCTAGTAAAGTGTTTGTTTATATTGATTAAGTTAAAAGAAAAGTTGAAAAATGTCTGGTCGCGGTAAAGGTGGTAAAGAAGGGAAAGGCAAAGTCGCGTTCAAACCGTGCTGGTTTACAGTTTCCCGTCGGCCGTATTCATCGTTTGTTACGTAAAGGCAATTATGCTGAACGTGTTGGCGCCGGGGCTCCAGTATATTTAGCTGCCGTTATGGAATATTTGGCTGCTGAAGTTCTTGAATTAGCTGGCAATGCTGCTCGTGATAACAAAAAAACTAGAATTATTCCCCGTCATTTACAATTGGCCATCCGCAATGACGAAGAATTAAACAAATTGTTGTCCGGAGTAACCATTGCTCAAGGTGGCGTTTTACCAAACATTCAAGCTGTACTTTTGCCCATATCTCTTGTTTTATTTTATACTACATTTACACCTACACAAAATCTAGTACTTAAGGGATTTTAAGCGAAATCTACCAGATTTCCCATACAAATCGAAATCTACTTCGCTACTAGATTTTGGCAAAATCTACTTAAAATCTAGTACTACTTCGTGATGCAACTGTGGTTTTTATTAAATTGTACTAAAATATACTACGCTGCACACAAAAAAATTCAATCATAACATGTAAGGTGGTTGCAATTGCACAAGTACTTTATTGTTTACATTGCTTTTATATGGAGTTTGAATTTTCGAGAAGCAGAACATAGAGAGCCTCTCAGACCACCTTGTAAATGAGTATATTGTTTTGAAAACGAAATCTTGCAAAATGTCAAAAAACAGTGGTATAAACGGTTTAGATTTTAATAAAGATTTTAAATCAAATTTACTAGATTTCTCTTAGGTGTAATGTAGTATTACGATGCAAAAATCATCCCTTGTTTTTTTAAATGTAAAAATAAAATATGTGTAGGTATATGAAATAAAAACAAACTTTAAACAAAAACTAACGCAGGCAGCGATGACTTCGAATCGTATCTTAGCCGAATACTTACGAAGAGATATTACAAATTGTACATATTGATGTTTGTGTTGCATTGTAATTGGGTACAGTTGACACAATGACATTATTGTATACGTTAATTTTAAACATGCAAAATAATTTAAAAAATAAAGAAAAAATAGAAACACAACATTTATTTACTATGAAGACAATTTACAAATTTCAAGAACTTGTTAATTAATAATTTTCCAGTATGACGTTTAAATAAAATTTTAGCAAACAATATATTAAATTTATTTAAAACGCTATTTACTACGAAAGTAATTTGAAAATTTTAAGAACTTATGGAAATTTTAGTAAGCAATATACATATTATTAAGAAAATTCCCCAACTTTTTTTCTTCTTAAGGAAATGCATTTTACATATGTACATATATAAAAAAATTTAATTTGCAACAAAATAAATCTCTTTTTAAAATATGTTTTGTGGTCCTGAAAAGGACCGATTGTTTTTTGTTGTCGTTGATATTATGTTGCTGTTTCATATTTTCGTCCAAAAATATTTATTTAACCGCCGAAACCGTACAAAGTGCGACCTTGTCTTTTCAAAGCATAGACAACATCCATGGCTGTGACAGTTTTCCTCTTAGCATGTTCGGTGTAGGTAACGGCATCACGAATAACATTTTCTAAAAATACTTTCAAGACACCACGGGTTTCCTCGTAAATCAAACCAGATATACGTTTTACACCACCACGACGAGCCAAACGTCTTATAGCTGGCTTAGTAATACCCTGGATGTTATCACGCAACACTTTACGATGACGTTTAGCGCCACCTTTTCCCAAGCCTTTACCACCTTTACCACGACCAGTCATTTCTATTCAATTTCCTTTCAAACACACTTCACAAAATATTCACAAGAACTAATAACATTTTCGACAATGTGACTGGTATTTATACCAAATCCGATCATTTTTAGAGTAAGTAAGATATATACTATTGTTCGTTTCACATAGTGTGTGATTAAAAAAAAAACAACCACCATGCACCTTCATACATACAAACCCCTGTTCTAAGTTTGTGATATTTTTCTATATAAGCAGAGTAAACTATCGCAACACGATTATTCGTGTGTTAACAGTGTTTCAGTGTTTAATAAAAGTGAAATAGTAAAGAAATGGCTCGTACTAAGCAAACTGCTCGTAAATCGACTGGTGGCAAAGCACCACGTAAACAATTAGCTACAAAGGCTGCACGTAAAAGCGCACCAGCTACCGGTGGTGTTAAGAAGCCTCATCGTTATCGTCCTGGTACAGTAGCATTGCGTGAAATTCGTCGTTATCAGAAGAGTACTGAATTGTTGATCCGCAAATTGCCTTTCCAACGTTTGGTTCGTGAAATTGCACAAGATTTTAAAACCGACTTGCGTTTCCAGAGTTCTGCTGTAATGGCCCTCCAAGAAGCCAGTGAAGCTTATTTGGTTGGTCTCTTTGAAGATACCAACTTGTGTGCCATTCATGCTAAACGTGTTACAATTATGCCTAAAGATATTCAATTGGCCAGACGTATTCGTGGCGAACGTGCTTAAATTTATTAAATAACAGCAAATAAAATAAATTTACTAAAAACAACAACAAAAACAAAATCGGTCCTTTTCAGGACCACAAATAAGAATTGTAAAAAGAGATTGTGCATTTTTTCAACTAAAATGTTTCTTGAGATTTTTATAAAAAAAAAATATGTATTTTAACAATTGTAAAAAGATAGAGATGACATTTTTTTACTCGCGTATATTTATTGTGCAGTTATATTTTTATATGTATAATTAATTATTTCATCTGTTATTTTTAAAAATTTTTTTAATTTTTAAAGTAACTTTTAAATGCAAATAAAATATTTAATAAGGAGTATATGGTTTTTTTTCTATTAAAACCAGAAAATATATATATTTTTTAAATATTTTAAATAATTAATATAAGTTGGTGACGTACTTATAAAAGTATGTATAACGTTAGCAGTGAGTTTAGATTATCCAAATTCATAAGAGGTTTTTTCAAAAAATTCTTGAAATAATTGACTTAATGTTCCATATATTATGTTTATAAGGAAATTATTAACTTTTAAATTCATAAGTTTAAAAAACTATGTTTTTTAAATAATATTTTTAACATGCCAATATAATTTTTAAAATATTTTTTAGATTTTTTCATCATGTATTACTTATGTTATGGTATTCGCAATATATTTATAGAAAATATAAATAAGTTGTGGTGTACTTTTATTCGATATTTTTAATATCAAATTTATCCAAATAATAATTGTAAAAAGAATACTTCTTAAGATTTCACCCAATGGATGACGAAATAAAGACAAAATAATAATATAATATATAATAAGGCTATTTCTTTAAGAATACAACATCAAGCTTGATTATTATTTACATATATAAATTTTATGTATTTGTTTATAAATTTTTAAACCAAATAATAAATAAAAGGCTTGACCATATGAATTAAAATTTCGTTCAATATATCGTCGTTCGTAATTTATTGTGTTCTATATGTATGCATAGGTTTTATATGTCTCATAGAGCACAATAATTTACGAACGACGATATGATTTTAGTTTTCACAATTTATTACTTATGCAATAGTATTTAAAATACTTACAGCAAATATAATTTGTGTTGTACTTTTTTATTCGATATTTTTAATATGGATTTTGTCCACATAATAATTGTAGATAGAATACTACTGAAGATGTCTTCTAATGGATGATGATATAATAATAAAAGGGAATTTGTTTAAAAATCAGACATCAATATTGATTATTTTTTATGTAAATTTACGTATTTGCGTAATTTTACGTTTTAATTTATAAATATTTCAACTCAATAATAAATATAATGCTTAACCATATGAATTGAAATCTCTTTCAAAATAAAAATGCTTTAAAATAAATATATTCTTTCTGTGCTATTTTTTGTATTATCATTTTGCAATTAACATTTTGAACTTGTAATTTAAAATACACACAATGATATTAACTTAATAACAGTCGAAACTATTTCATTATATTTATAATTTCATAGAAATAATTAGGTATTTTAATATTTATTTAAAAAAATTCACCAATGTACTACATTTATTAATTTAAAACTATTTGCATAGAATAATGTTTTTGCTTTGTTAATTAATATTTTTAGGTGATTTTTTTTTTATTGTTATTTAAATTTTTATCTTAATATTTTTTTTTTCAAATATTTTTCTTTATTTTTGCCTTACTTTAATACTTTGAAATTTTCCTACAATTGGAATCGGCAAAAATACCAATGAAAATTATGCCATTATAAGAATTTTCGTTGTTATAGGGCTAATTTTAAAATAATTTTTAAAAATGGAAAAATTTTAAAAATTAAATTTTTCTTTTTGAAACATAAAGACAACATATAAAATTTTTATATACATTAATTTTATAGCTTAGATTGTATAAATTTGTTATAGAATTATGAAAATTTCTTAATAATTTAGAGGATTTTGTTTTTAATCTTGTCAAGCAAATGGGGATAAAATTTGTTAGATTGCGACAAAATTTTTTTAATTAACTATATGTATTTTGTGACACCTAAGGTTCAAATTGGTAAAAAATATTTTTTGTTTCCTTTAAAAATCTTGAAGAAAATATTAAAAATTAAAAAAAACTTTTATTAAATTTTATGCTCGCTCGCACTAAAATTTTTCCAATCTTTTAGTGTTGACTACTATGAACTTCTCATACTAAGTACGTAACTAAAATTAAGATTACACATCAAAAATTAGTGTGCCAATTTAAGTGAAATTAAACTATAAACGACAAAACTTATTGAAAAAAAAAAACGTAGTAGAAAACATGTCTGAGTCCGCCGTAGTAACCTCCGCCTCTCCAGCACCAGCTGCAGAGAAAAAAGCAAAGAAAGTAGCAAAGGCAAGAAAACCATCCAGTATTCCTTCTCATCCGCCAACTCAACAAATGGTAGATGCTGCTATAAAAACATTGAAGGAACGTGGTGGTTCCTCCCTTCCAGCCATTAAGAAATATCTTACTAGCACTTACAAGGTAGATGCTCAGAAATTGGCTCCGTTCATCAAAAAATATTTAAAGGGCGCTGTAACGAGTGGAAAATTAATTCAAACTAAAGGTAAGGGTGCGTCCGGTTCATTCAAATTGTCTGCTGCTGCCTCAAAATCACCCAAAGCAAGGAAGCCTGCTGCTGATAAGAAGAAAAAGACAGCCGCTACTGGTGATAAAAAGAAGGCTGTAGCTGCTACCAAAAAGGCTTCTGCAAAGAAACCATCTGCTGTTAAAAAGACAGCCGAAAAGAAGAAGACAGAAAAAGCCAAGGCAAAAACTGCTAAAAAGACTGCTACAGTTAAGGCAAAACCAGCCAAAAAGGCCTCGGCAACTAAACCAAAAGCACCCAAAGCAAAGAGTGCGGCTAAACCGAAAAAAGCTGTAGCAGCAAAAAAACCAGCAGCTGCCAAAAAGACTGCCGCTAAAAAGTAAATCATTTTCACACCTTGTCTCGAAGGAATTTTCGAAGATAATTATTTCTGTAATAAAAAGCCCTTTTCAGGGCTACAAAAAACATTTAAAGAAGAGATTAAATATAGCGTTTATTTTTTATTCACTAGGTTGCTTCCTTTAGTTTAATACATATGTATGTACATACATTTTTAAAAATGAATGAAGCAAATTTGAATATATTTAAAAATTGTAATTGCGTTTTGTCATTCGGTACCATTAAGAAGTAAAAATAATATGAAATAACGTCAAAAAATTATTTACAAATGAAAGGAAATAAACACACAAAAAAATCATACATACGTATAATTTGAAATTGTTTATTAAAAAAAAAAATGTTTTAAATCAAATATACATACATATTGAAAGAAAAAAATTTTATAACAGAAATGTACAATCTCTTTAAATAAAGTCAAATGTAGTGGCTCTGAAAAGGGCCTATGTTGATGTAAAAAAAACTATTTGTTGGTATTTTTAGGCAATTTATTTGGAGCTGGTATATTTGGTGACAGCCTTTGTACCTTCACTGACAGCGTGTTTAGCCAATTCACCGGGTAACAATAAACGGACAGCTGTTTGAATTTCCCGACTTGTGATGGTTGAACCACTGTTGGCAAAAGTGGCACAATCGTGCCATTTTTGGCACTATTATTTGTTTAATGGCACGATGGCACGCTCAATAAAATTTTGGCACTTTTTCAAACAATAAAAAAAATATAATTTTACTTACTTTTTAAGATATATATTTCTTATTAAAAAGAAATAAATGCCTTTTCTTCCTGTTGTAAGTACTAAAATGCAAAACTACGAACTGCACAGCTTCAAAAAATTTGGTTATTTTAGTACGTTTATATGTTGGAAAGTGTGTTAATCGATTTTTTACTTTATTTCAAGTACCTGATCAATACCTGATGGTTCCGCTCAATCGATATGTAATGCTATTATGAACATTTTACATGATAATGAAATTCCTATAAACAATTTAATCGGATAACTGTTCGGTTATGATGGAAAAGAATAATTTTGTGCAGACTCTGCTTAAAGAAGTTCAACCAAATTTAATATAATTTATCTGTATAAATTTTTAAACTATTAAAGTTTGGAAATTTTTTTGTATATAATAATGAAACTGAATAAATGAATTTATTTTTTTTAAATAAGTAGATATGTGCAGGGTACACTTATACAAGGTGGCGTTGCCAGTCCAGCTGACAATTTGTTTGTGTTCTGGAGTACGTCAAACTACATATTAACAAAATGATTTCAACTCCGGATATTGTCAAACTTCATACATAAAAAAAGAGAGCCGAAAATCACTCTCCTTTACGCTATCACCTTATGTAATTACACCATGGATATGTGTATATGTTTGATATGGCACTTTTTAAAATGTTTTGGCACTTTTTAGCTAAAATTTTGGCACAAGACTGAAATTTTCATATACCATCACTGGGTTGAACGCTTGTTGTAGTGAGCCAAACGAGATACTTCGGCAGCAATACGCTCAAAAATATCATTTGAGGAAATGCCAGTATCGGGATGTACTTGCTTCAACACTTTATAAATATAGATGGCATAGCTTTCATTGCGTTTACGCTTTTTGCCCTTGTCACTCTTAGTAATGTTCTTTTGAGCTTTACCAGCCTTTTTTGCTGCTTTACCACTGGTTTTAGGCGGCATTTTATTCACACGTCTATCTACTATTTAAATTTTTCTACTAATCAAAAAGGGGATTCTCTAAACTATACCAACCAAAATAAAAAGTGCACTATAAATACCTTTTTCTAAGCAAGCAACTCAACTTCGTATTCACATCGGATCTTAATACATAAATTACCCTCAGTTGTATAAGAGGTAGTGATGAGAAAAGTATAAATACCCAACAGAAAGAGAAAAATATCATATAATAGTGTTTGCAGTGCTCTAGTAAAGTGTTTGTTTATATTGATTAAGTTAAAAGAAAAGTTGAAAAATGTCTGGTCGCGGTAAAGGTGGTAAAGAAGGGAAAGGCAAAGTCGCGTTCAAACCGTGCTGGTTTACAGTTTCCCGTCGGCCGTATTCATCGTTTGTTACGTAAAGGCAATTATGCTGAACGTGTTGGCGCCGGGGCTCCAGTATATTTAGCTGCCGTTATGGAATATTTGGCTGCTGAAGTTCTTGAATTAGCTGGCAATGCTGCTCGTGATAACAAAAAAACTAGAATTATTCCCCGTCATTTACAATTGGCCATCCGCAATGACGAAGAATTAAACAAATTGTTGTCCGGAGTAACCATTGCTCAAGGTGGCGTTTTACCAAACATTCAAGCTGTACTTTTGCCCATATCTCTTGTTTTATTTTATACTACATTTACACCTACACAAAATCTAGTACTTAAGGGATTTTAAGCGAAATCTACCAGATTTCCCATACAAATCGAAATCTACTTCGCTACTAGATTTTGGCAAAATCTACTTAAAATCTAGTACTACTTCGTGATGCAACTGTGGTTTTTATTAAATTGTACTAAAATATACTACGCTGCACACAAAAAAATTCAATCATAACATGTAAGGTGGTTGCAATTGCACAAGTACTTTATTGTTTACATTGCTTTTATATGGAGTTTGAATTTTCGAGAAGCAGAACATAGAGAGCCTCTCAGACCACCTTGTAAATGAGTATATTGTTTTGAAAACGAAATCTTGCAAAATGTCAAAAAACAGTGGTATAAACGGTTTAGATTTTAATAAAGATTTTAAATCAAATTTACTAGATTTCTCTTAGGTGTAATGTAGTATTACGATGCAAAAATCATCCCTTGTTTTTTTAAATGTAAAAATAAAATATGTGTAGGTATATGAAATAAAAACAAACTTTAAACAAAAACTAACGCAGGCAGCGATGACTTCGAATCGTATCTTAGCCGAATACTTACGAAGAGATATTACAAATTGTACATATTGATGTTTGTGTTGCATTGTAATTGGGTACAGTTGACACAATGACATTATTGTATACGTTAATTTTAAACATGCAAAATAATTTAAAAAATAAAGAAAAAATAGAAACACAACATTTATTTACTATGAAGACAATTTACAAATTTCAAGAACTTGTTAATTAATAATTTTCCAGTATGACGTTTAAATAAAATTTTAGCAAACAATATATTAAATTTATTTAAAACGCTATTTACTACGAAAGTAATTTGAAAATTTTAAGAACTTATGGAAATTTTAGTAAGCAATATACATATTATTAAGAAAATTCCCCAACTTTTTTTCTTCTTAAGGAAATGCATTTTACATATGTACATATATAAAAAAATTTAATTTGCAACAAAATAAATCTCTTTTTAAAATATGTTTTGTGGTCCTGAAAAGGACCGATTGTTTTTTGTTGTCGTTGATATTATGTTGCTGTTTCATATTTTCGTCCAAAAATATTTATTTAACCGCCGAAACCGTACAAAGTGCGACCTTGTCTTTTCAAAGCATAGACAACATCCATGGCTGTGACAGTTTTCCTCTTAGCATGTTCGGTGTAGGTAACGGCATCACGAATAACATTTTCTAAAAATACTTTCAAGACACCACGGGTTTCCTCGTAAATCAAACCAGATATACGTTTTACACCACCACGACGAGCCAAACGTCTTATAGCTGGCTTAGTAATACCCTGGATGTTATCACGCAACACTTTACGATGACGTTTAGCGCCACCTTTTCCCAAGCCTTTACCACCTTTACCACGACCAGTCATTTCTATTCAATTTCCTTTCAAACACACTTCACAAAATATTCACAAGAACTAATAACATTTTCGACAATGTGACTGGTATTTATACCAAATCCGATCATTTTTAGAGTAAGTAAGATATATACTATTGTCCGTTTCACATAGTGTGTGATTAAAAAAAAAACAACCACCATGCACCTTCATACATACAAACCCCTGTTCTAAGTTTGTGATATTTTTCTATATAAGCAGAGTAAACTATCGCAACACGATTATTCGTGTGTTAACAGTGTTTCAGTGTTTAATAAAAGTGAAATAGTAAAGAAATGGCTCGTACTAAGCAAACTGCTCGTAAATCGACTGGTGGCAAAGCACCACGTAAACAATTAGCTACAAAGGCTGCACGTAAAAGCGCACCAGCTACCGGTGGTGTTAAGAAGCCTCATCGTTATCGTCCTGGTACAGTAGCATTGCGTGAAATTCGTCGTTATCAGAAGAGTACTGAATTGTTGATCCGCAAATTGCCTTTCCAACGTTTGGTTCGTGAAATTGCACAAGATTTTAAAACCGACTTGCGTTTCCAGAGTTCTGCTGTAATGGCCCTCCAAGAAGCCAGTGAAGCTTATTTGGTTGGTCTCTTTGAAGATACCAACTTGTGTGCCATTCATGCTAAACGTGTTACAATTATGCCTAAAGATATTCAATTGGCCAGACGTATTCGTGGCGAACGTGCTTAAATTTATTAAATAACAGCAAATAAAATAAATTTACTAAAAACAACAACAAAAACAAAATCGGTCCTTTTCAGGACCACAAATAAGAATTGTAAAAAGAGATTGTGCATTTTTTCAACTAAAATGTTTCTTGAGATTTTTATAAAAAAAAAATATGTATTTTAACAATTGTAAAAAGATAGAGATGACATTTTTTTACTCGCGTATATTTATTGTGCAGTTATATTTTTATATGTATAATTAATTATTTCATCTGTTATTTTTAAAAATTTTTTTAATTTTTAAAGTAACTTTTAAATGCAAATAAAATATTTAATAAGGAGTATATGGTTTTTTTCTATTAAAACCAGAAAATATATATATTTTTTAAATATTTTAAATAATTAATATAAGTTGGTGACGTACTTATAAAAGTATGTATAACGTTAGCAGTGAGTTTAGATTATCCAAATTCATAAGAGGTTTTTTCAAAAAATTCTTGAAATAATTGACTTAATGTTCCATATATTATGTTTATAAGGAAATTATTAACTTTTAAATTCATAAGTTTAAAAAACTATGTTTTTTAAATAATATTTTTAACATGCCAATATAATTTTTAAAATATTTTTTAGATTTTTTCATCATGTATTACTTATGTTATGGTATTCGCAATATATTTATAGAAAATATAAATAAGTTGTGGTGTACTTTTATTCGATATTTTTAATATCAAATTTATCCAAATAATAATTGTAAAAAGAATACTTCTTAAGATTTCACCCAATGGATGACGAAATAAAGACAAAATAATAATATAATATATAATAAGGCTATTTCTTTAAGAATACAACATCAAGCTTGATTATTATTTACATATATAAATTTTATGTATTTGTTTATAAATTTTTAAACCAAATAATAAATAAAAGGCTTGACCATATGAATTAAAATTTCGTTCAATATATCGTCGTTCGTAATTTATTGTGTTCTATATGTATGCATAGGTTTTATATGTCTCATAGAGCACAATAATTTACGAACGACGATATGATTTTAGTTTTCACAATTTATTACTTATGCAATAGTATTTAAAATACTTACAGCAAATATAATTTGTGTTGTACTTTTTTATTCGATATTTTTAATATGGATTTTGTCCACATAATAATTGTAGATAGAATACTACTGAAGATGTCTTCTAATGGATGACGATATAATAATAAAAGGGAATTTGTTTAAAAATCAGACATCAATATTGATTATTTTTTATGTAAATTTACGTATTTGCGTAATTTTACGTTTTAATTTATAAATATTTCAACTCAATAATAAATATAATGCTTAACCATATGAATTGAAATCTCTTTCAAAATAAAAATGCTTTAAAATAAATATATTCTTTCTGTGCTATTTTTTGTATTATCATTTTGCAATTAACATTTTGAACTTGTAATTTAAAATACACACAATGATATTAACTTAATAACAGTCGAAACTATTTCATTATATTTATAATTTCATAGAAATAATTAGGTATTTTAATATTTATTTAAAAAAATTCACCAATGTACTACATTTATTAATTTAAAACTATTTGCATAGAATAATGTTTTTGCTTTGTTAATTAATATTTTTAGGTGATTTTTTTTTTATTGTTATTTAAATTTTTATCTTAATATTTTTTTTTTCAAATATTTTTCTTTATTTTTGCCTTACTTTAATACTTTGAAATTTTCCTACAATTGGAATCGGCAAAAATACCAATGAAAATTATGCCATTATAAGAATTTTCGTTGTTATAGGGCTAATTTTAAAATAATTTTTAAAAATGGAAAAATTTTAAAAATTAAATTTTTCTTTTTGAAACATAAAGACAACATATAAAATTTTTATATACATTAATTTTATAGCTTAGATTGTATAAATTTGTTATAGAATTATGAAAATTTCTTAATAATTTAGAGGATTTTGTTTTTAATCTTGTCAAGCAAATGGGGATAAAATTTGTTAGATTGCGACAAAATTTTTTTAATTAACTATATGTATTTTGTGACACCTAAGGTTCAAATTGGTAAAAAATATTTTTTGTTTCCTTTAAAAATCTTGAAGAAAATATTAAAAATTAAAAAAAACTTTTATTAAATTTTATGCTCGCTCGCACTAAAATTTTTCCAATCTTTTAGTGTTGACTACTATGAACTTCTCATACTAAGTACGTAACTAAAATTAAGATTTCACATCAAAAATTAGTGTGCCAATTTAAGTGAAATTAAACTATAAACGACAAAACTTATTGAAAAAAAAAACGTAGTAGAAAACATGTCTGAGTCCGCCGTAGTAACCTCCGCCTCTCCAGCACCAGCTGCAGAGAAAAAAGCAAAGAAAGTAGCAAAGGCAAGAAAACCATCCAGTATTCCTTCTCATCCGCCAACTCAACAAATGGTAGATGCTGCTATAAAAACATTGAAGGAACGTGGTGGTTCCTCCCTTCCAGCCATTAAGAAATATCTTACTAGCACTTACAAGGTAGATGCTCAGAAATTGGCTCCGTTCATCAAAAAATATTTAAAGGGCGCTGTAACGAGTGGAAAATTAATTCAAACTAAAGGTAAGGGTGCGTCCGGTTCATTCAAATTGTCTGCTGCTGCCTCAAAATCACCCAAAGCAAGGAAGCCTGCTGCTGATAAGAAGAAAAAGACAGCCGCTACTGGTGATAAAAAGAAGGCTGTAGCTGCTACCAAAAAGGCTTCTGCAAAGAAACCATCTGCTGTTAAAAAGACAGCCGAAAAGAAGAAGACAGAAAAAGCCAAGGCAAAAACTGCTAAAAAGACTGCTACAGTTAAGGCAAAACCAGCCAAAAAGGCCTCGGCAACTAAACCAAAAGCACCCAAAGCAAAGAGTGCGGCTAAACCGAAAAAAGCTGTAGCAGCAAAAAAACCAGCAGCTGCCAAAAAGACTGCCGCTAAAAAGTAAATCATTTTCACACCTTGTCTCGAAGGAATTTTCGAAGATAATTATTTCTGTAATAAAAAGCCCTTTTCAGGGCTACAAAAAACATTTAAAGAAGAGATTAAATATAGCGTTTATTTTTTATTCACTAGGTTGCTTCCTTTAGTTTAATACATATGTATGTACATACATTTTTAAAAATGAATGAAGCAAATTTGAATATATTTAAAAATTGTAATTGCGTTTTGTCATTCGGTACCATTAAGAAGTAAAAATAATATGAAATAACGTCAAAAAATTATTTACAAATGAAAGGAAATAAACACACAAAAAAATCATACATACGTATAATTTGAAATTGTTTATTAAAAAAAAAAATGTTTTAAATCAAATATACATACATATTGAAAGAAAAAAATTTTATAACAGAAATGTACAATCTCTTTAAATAAAGTCAAATGTAGTGGCTCTGAAAAGGGCCTATGTTGATGTAAAAAAAACTATTTGTTGGTATTTTTAGGCAATTTATTTGGAGCTGGTATATTTGGTGACAGCCTTTGTACCTTCACTGACAGCGTGTTTAGCCAATTCACCGGGTAACAATAAACGGACAGCTGTTTGAATTTCCCGACTTGTGATGGTTGAACCACTGTTGGCAAAAGTGGCACAATCGTGCCATTTTTGGCACTATTATTTGTTTAATGGCACGATGGCACGCTCAATAAAATTTTGGCACTTTTTCAAACAATAAAAAAAATATAATTTTACTTACTTTTTAAGATATATATTTCTTATTAAAAAGAAATAAATGCCTTTTCTTCCTGTTGTAAGTACTAAAATGCAAAACTACGAACTGCACAGCTTCAAAAAATTTGGTTATTTTAGTACGTTTATATGTTGGAAAGTGTGTTAATCGATTTTTTACTTTATTTCAAGTACCTGATCAATACCTGATGGTTCCGCTCAATCGATATGTAATGCTATTATGAACATTTTACATGATAATGAAATTCCTATAAACAATTTAATCGGATAACTGTTCGGTTATGATGGAAAAGAATAATTTTGTGCAGACTCTGCTTAAAGAAGTTCAACCAAATTTAATATAATTTATCTGTATAAATTTTTAAACTATTAAAGTTTGGAAATTTTTTTGTATATAATAATGAAACTGAATAAATGAATTTATTTTTTTTAAATAAGTAGATATGTGCAGGGTACACTTATACAAGGTGGCGTTGCCAGTCCAGCTGACAATTTGTTTGTGTTCTGGAGTACGTCAAACTACATATTAACAAAATGATTTCAACTCCGGATATTGTCAAACTTCATACATAAAAAAAGAGAGCCGAAAATCACTCTCCTTTACGCTATCACCTTATGTAATTACACCATGGATATGTGTATATGTTTGATATGGCACTTTTTAAAATGTTTTGGCACTTTTTAGCTAAAATTTTGGCACAAGACTGAAATTTTCATATACCATCACTGGGTTGAACGCTTGTTGTAGTGAGCCAAACGAGATACTTCGGCAGCAATACGCTCAAAAATATCATTTGAGGAAATGCCAGTATCGGGATGTACTTGCTTCAACACTTTATAAATATAGATGGCATAGCTTTCATTGCGTTTACGCTTTTTGCCCTTGTCACTCTTAGTAATGTTCTTTTGAGCTTTACCAGCCTTTTTTGCTGCTTTACCACTGGTTTTAGGCGGCATTTTATTCACACGTCTATCTACTATTTAAATTTTTCTACTAATCAAAAAGGGGATTCTCTAAACTATACCAACCAAAATAAAAAGTGCACTATAAA
Source organism: Phyto melanocephala (assembly GCA_941918925.1). Taxonomy (NCBI): domain Eukaryota; kingdom Metazoa; phylum Arthropoda; class Insecta; order Diptera; family Rhinophoridae; genus Phyto; species Phyto melanocephala. The sequence goes on from OW799236.1 coordinate 43,802,456, forward strand.
TACCTTTTTCTAAGCAAGCAACTCAACTTCGTATTCACATCGGATCTTAATACATAAATTACCCTCAGTTGTATAAGAGGTAGTGATGAGAAAAGTATAAATACCCAACAGAAAGAGAAAAATATCATATAATAGTGTTTGCAGTGCTCTAGTAAAGTGTTTGTTTATATTGATTAAGTTAAAAGAAAAGTTGAAAAATGTCTGGTCGCGGTAAAGGTGGTAAAGAAGGGAAAGGCAAAGTCGCGTTCAAACCGTGCTGGTTTACAGTTTCCCGTCGGCCGTATTCATCGTTTGTTACGTAAAGGCAATTATGCTGAACGTGTTGGCGCCGGGGCTCCAGTATATTTAGCTGCCGTTATGGAATATTTGGCTGCTGAAGTTCTTGAATTAGCTGGCAATGCTGCTCGTGATAACAAAAAAACTAGAATTATTCCCCGTCATTTACAATTGGCCATCCGCAATGACGAAGAATTAAACAAATTGTTGTCCGGAGTAACCATTGCTCAAGGTGGCGTTTTACCAAACATTCAAGCTGTACTTTTGCCCATATCTCTTGTTTTATTTTATACTAATTTTTTAAGGGATTTTAAGCGAAATCTACCAGATTTCCCATACAAATCGAAATCTACTTCGCTACTAGATTTTGGCAAAATCTACTTAAAATCTAGTACTACTTCGTGATGCAACTGTGGTTTTTATTAAATTGTACTAAAATATACTACGCTGCACACAAAAAAATTCAATCATAACATGTAAGGTGGTTGCAATTGCACAAGTACTTTATTGTTTACATTGCTTTTATATGGAGTTTGAATTTTCGAGAAGCAGAACATAGAGAGCCTCTCAGACCACCTTGTAAATGAGTATATTGTTTTGAAAACGAAATCTTGCAAAATGTCAAAAAACAGTGGTATAAACGGTTTAGATTTTAATAAAGATTTTAAATCAAATTTACTAGATTTCTCTTAGGTGTAAATGTAGTATTACGATGCAAAAATCATCCCTTGTTTTTTTAAATGTAAAAATAAAATATGTGTAGGTATATGAAATAAAAACAAACTTTAAACAAAAACTAACGCAGGCAGCGATGACTTCGAATCGTATCTTAGCCGAATACTTACGAAGAGATATTACAAATTGTACATATTGATGTTTGTGTTGCATTGTAATTGGGTACAGTTGACACAATGACATTATTGTATACGTTAATTTTAAACATGCAAAATAATTTAAAAAATAAAGAAAAAATAGAAACAACATTTATTTACTATGAAGACAATTTACAAATTTCAAGAACTTGTTAATTAATAATTTTCCAGTATGACGTTTAAATAAAATTTTAGCAAACAATATATTAAATTTATTTAAAACGCTATTTGCTACGAAAGTAATTTGAAAATTTTAAGAACTTATGGAAATTTTAGTAAGCAATATACATATTATTAAGAAAATTCCCCAACTTTTTTTCTTCTTAAGGAAATGCATTTTACATATGTACATACATATATAAAAAAAAATTTAATTTTCAACAAAATAAATCTCTTTTTAAAATATGTTTTGTGGTCCTGAAAAGGACCGATTGTTTTTTGTTGTCGTTGATATTATGTTGCTGTTTCATATTTTCGTCCAAAAATATTTATTTAACCGCCGAAACCGTACAAAGTGCGACCTTGTCTTTTCAAAGCATAGACAACATCCATGGCTGTGACAGTTTTCCTCTTAGCATGTTCGGTGTAGGTAACGGCATCACGAATAACATTTTCTAAAAATACTTTCAAGACACCACGGGTTTCCTCGTAAATCAAACCAGATATACGTTTTACACCACCACGACGAGCCAAACGTCTTATAGCTGGCTTAGTAATACCCTGGATGTTATCACGCAACACTTTACGATGACGTTTAGCGCCACCTTTTCCCAAGCCTTTACCACCTTTACCACGACCAGTCATTTCTATTCAATTTCCTTTCAAACACACTTCACAAAATATTCACAAGAACTAATAACATTTTCGACAATGTGACTGGTATTTATACCAAATCCGATCATTTTTAGAGTAAGTAAGATATATACTATTGTTCGTTTCACATAGTGTGTGATTAAAAAAAAAACAACCACCATGCACCTTCATACATACAAACCCCTGTTCTAAGTTTGTGATATTTTTCTATATAAGCAGAGTAAACTATCGCAACACGATGATAAAAAAAATTGATTGATTCTGATTCTAGCAGTGAAAGTGATAAGTAATAAATCGGTGAATTAAAACAAAATAATAATAAATAAATATTTTTATACAATCTTTTAAATTGGAATATTTTATTTAACTCTTTTGTTTTGGATATTTATCCAATACTTTGAGAAGCCCATAGTAGGCAACAAAATAATTTTTTGAGTGCTAAACAGCAAATAGAATTCCAAATAGATATACATATATTTGGACGTTTTTAGTTTTATCTTGAGAAGCCCATAAGGGGCTTTGACTGGACGAAAAAGGAAAAAACAGTTTATTGAGATTCTGTTCTATTGTTAATGTGAATAAACATCAATCCCATTTAAAAAGGTGGGAAGTAAAATGGAGGAGGATGAAAATCCGAGTAAGAAGCGACCCAGAGTTGTGGTTTCTGTTGAAGATTTACAGCGGATTATTCGTGAGAAGGACAACGAAATTGAGCTAATTAATAAAAAGTTCAATTATATTATTGAAGAGAATGAAAAATTGAGGAAGGCTGTAGAGGATCTTTTGGGACAAATTCAGAAGGGGCCTGAAAGTGAAAGCTTTACAAGTGAAGATGAGATGGTGGGTGAAGAGCTTCAAAATGTAGAAAAAAATGAAGGGAATGACGTAAATCAAACTAAAGCGACTTTCAATTCCTTAAGTAACGTTAATAAAAGCCGAAGTAATGCCAAAGCTAGTTCATCATATAGCAAAAGCCCATCAAAGCAAGCAGCCAGTAAGATGAGAAGTGCAAATGTCAAATCTACAAAGCCAATAGTGAAGGAAGAAAGCAAGAGAAGTAAGTCGATCCCTATAATAACAACTTATAATATAAACGTTAAGACTGTTTTAGATTTAATAGATATTAAGTTAGGTCATAAGAATTTTAATGTGAAGATAATTGGCAGAAACATTGTGAATATAGGGGTCTGCACTCTTGAAGATTTTGGTAAGGTTAAAAGCTTACTCGAGGAACAAAATGTGAATTTTTATACATATACCCCTAAGGGTCTGCGTCCATTCACGGTTGTAGTTGAGGGACTTCCCCACTCTTTTGAGTCTGGGGAAATTTTAGAATATTTGGGCAGTCTCCAGATTAGCATCAATGTTATTAGTTTGGCTAAATTGGGTAACGATAAATGGGTTGTCCGGTTGTCAAGGGACTCTGATATAGGAAAATTTTATGACGTGAGATATATATTGCGATGCAGAGTTTATATTAGAAAATTTGATCGAAGGGGTATAACGCAATGTTTTAATTGTCAGCGTTTTGGCCATGTTTCGTCCAACTGCCGAATGCCCTATAGATGCGTAAAATGTGGGGGGTCTCATGGCCCGGGTAAATGTAGTATACCTCCTAGGGGTGAGAATAATGTAGAAACTTTGGTGACTAACCCAGTTACGGGGCAAGTATCTAAGGTTATTGGTTTTCCTGTGAAATGTGTCAACTGTGAGGTTGAGGGTCATGCATCTAGTTCGAGGGACTGTCCGCGTAGAATGGAGCTTTTGCGTAGGATAGAGGAGAGAAAGACATCTGTGAACGTGTCTCGTACCCGTGTTATACCTTCAAAGGGAAGTGCGTTAAAGAATGGAGTCTCTTACGCTGCAGCAGCTGTGTCTGCTCTGTGTAATGAGCGACCGGGTTCTACCTCGCAAGTCGAATCTTCGAAGCGCGTAGGTTCGTATGGCGCTGAGATTTCTGTAGGATCAGCATTGGCTCAATGTAAATTAATTGATGACGACTGTGAACGCTTTTTTGGGAGCGGGCTATTACAATGTTTAGGTAAAATACGTGGGTTCGCGAAGGAGTACCGCACTTTAAATAGTGATGAGGCCAAATCAAGCGCATTGCTTGGTATGTTAATGACCTTGGGACATAATGGCTAGTGCATTGAAGATTATATTTATTAATGTTAATTCAATTGTGTCTAGACACAGGAGACATTATTTGAATTTATTTTTGATAGAGCATAAACCTGATATATTGCTATTGGCAGAGCACGGTCTTAGCTCTTGTCATAGGTTTAGTGTTGATGGGTATGTTGTTTTTAGAAGAGATCGACTGAATAGACGCGGAGGGGGTACGGCTGTTCTTATTAGGGACAACTGCCATTGCGGGGAGATTGTACTTGATACGGGTGGGATTGAGAACACTGCTGTGCGTATTAGGAGAGTGAGTGGCAATGATATGGTTGTGATCGCTATGTATCTTGGACCAGGGAATGCACTGACGCCTGAGGACTTTTATCCTGTGCAAAGACTGACTACTAGCTGTAGTGTTGTAATTGGAGCTGATCTTAATGCGAGGCATCCATATTGGGGGGATCCCTTTACTAACGCAAGTGGCCGTAACCTTCATGAGTTTTTGATTGCTAGTCCTGACCTTGAGATACGACAGACTAACGGACCAACTAGGACGAATGCTGTATTGTCATCCTACATTGACTTTTTTATAACGTCTTCGGATCTGGATCCGACGACTTTGAATGGCCTGAATACGCTTGATTATGAGTCGGACCACAGGGCAGTTGAGTTTAATCTTATTACGGATGCTTTTGAGGGACGTGATCACCTAAGGAGGTATGATTACGATCGAATGGATATTCGAAAATTTAGGGAAAGACTATCAGGAAATTTGCAGCATTATGCCTTACCAGTTTGTGAGAACGTTACGGAGGATGAGATAGATAAGTGTGTTGAGTCGATGAATGGTGCCTTTTTAGATGCAATGGAATATTCAATTCCAAAAGTTTCTGTAAAAGGTAGGGGATTAATGAAACTTCCACGGCATATCTTGGATCTAATTGGGCATAGAAAGAGATTAAGGCGAGTATTGCAGAGATGTGTGGAACCAGGTAGATGCAATACTCTTAGGGCTGAAGTGAGGAATATTGGTAGAATTATACAGGGTGCCATAGCTATCTTTGAAAGGGACTATTGGGCGGAATACCTTAGCCGTATTCGGCTCAATAACAGGACTTTTCGTAATGTGAAGTCTGCAGCGGGGCTTAATGTTCGCTCTACGGTTAAGGGCCTGACAGGTCCTAATGACACGATCGTGACGGATGAAAATGGAAAGGCTAATTTGTTGGCGGAGTCTTTCTTTCGGATAAATCGACCAGGACAGGTGGCCCGGGATAACTCGTATTTTACGGAGGTGAGAAGGATGACATTGACAATGGACAACACGACACCTATGACTACTTTTGACAGGACTACTACTGCTGATGGAAGAATCGGCCATGCGGAACATGACTTTGTCGATGCGAGTGCTGTGGGCAATGCACTGAGGAGGAGATCGAACAAGAGATCTAGTGGTGCTGATGGTGTGCCGGATTTCGTACTAAAGAGGACTGACGTCGTTGCATGGGAATTCTTGGCTGTGTTATTTAATCATTGTTTGAATTTGGGTTATTTTCCGAAGGCATGGAGATTGGCGTTAGTAGTTCCCATTTTGAAACGGGGAATGGACCCTGCGAAGAGTGACAGTTATAGACCAATATCCCTTTTATCATCGTTCGGGAAGCTTTTGGAGTTCTTTATCTTGGCAAGGATTAATGTAATTATTCAGGAAAAGGGTATTCTGAGGGATTTCCAGTTTGGTTTTCGGAATGGCCTTTCAACGTCTCATGCACTGATGGTATTGGCTGATTATGTTGCTAGGGGTTTGAATAACAGATGCCCGACAATTGCCGTTAGTTTAGATTTCTCGAGAGCTTTTGACACTGTATGGCAGGATGGGATAATCTATAAGCTCATGCATATGGGATTTGACATAAGTGTTTGTCGTATGGTTGCCAGTTTTCTGAAGGGCCGTACTTTTAAGGTACGGGTTGGGGAAACATTGTCCAATGAGGGTACGATTACGGCAGGTGTACCTCAGGGTTCGCTTTTGGGTCCTGTTTTGTACAATATATTTGTATCTGACATTCCTCAGCCACCGGATGGGGACCTCTTATTGATCTACGCTGACGACATACTTGTGGCTTCATCAGGCGCAAGGGCTAGGACGGTTAATGGCCGACTTAATGAGTATTTGGACGGACTTACGGACTATTTTACTAAATGGGGACTGAATTTGAATATTTTGAAGACTACTGCGGTTATATTTAAGGGTAGGCGTAAACATATCTACCCAAATTGGAGGCCATTTATTCCTAGCTTGAGGATAGCGGGTGGACAGGTCAATGTTTCGGACAGGGTAAAGTATCTCGGCGTTATATTCCACGAAAATTTTGAGTTCTATCGTCATATAGATGACGTTCTGGAGAGGACAAAGAGAATTTATGGCGCGTATCAAAGTATATTGCGACGTAGGGGTGGTCTTGATCTAAGGATACGTCTATTGTTATATCGTCAGGTGATTCGCCCACTTGTTTCTTATGCCTTTCCAGCTTGGTTTGGAATTTCTTCTGCCCAGATGGAGAGGCTGAGAAAATGGGAGAGGAGAATTTTGGTTGCTTGTTTGGGCTTGACACCCAGCTGTAACCATAATGGTGTGATACGCAGGCCGTCGTGCCGGGCCATTTATGGGGCAATAGACTTTCATAGGTTAGATGTCTTCATGATTGAGGGAGCTATCAAATTCCTGCAGGGTGCTTGTTCGAAAGAGAATAGCCTTCTTAGACAATGTTTTGACAGGGCTGGTAATTTGGAGACTGTCCAACATTCAAGGTATCTTTCCCCCGTGGATTTGTTGACACTTAGGAGAGCTGGTCTCCTCTTTGAGAGTGCACACCTCCTATTTTATCATAGGCGGATTCATTCCCTTAATATAGTTGATACAGTGTACAACACTGCTCAATAATTTTACTTTTTTTTTCACTCTTTTGTAAATATGTATAATTTCCCTCTATCTTAGTTTTAATTTTTAGTATTAAGTTAGTGATAAGTTATTAATATCAGAAAAAGACTTCCTTTTTAATCCCTTTTTTTGGAAAATTTAGAAATAGAATAGATATATAATTAATTGATGTAGCTGCGCTACAAGTTTTGCAATAAAAATGAATGTCTTTGGAAAATACTTAGTATGTAAAGAATAACTTAAATTAATGCCTTAGTTTTTAGATAGAATTAATTCAATGTACAATTAATGAATGGGACAAATAAAACTTGAACTTGAACTTGAACGCAACACGATTATTCGTGTGTTAACAGTGTTTCAGTGTTTAATAAAAGTGAAATAGTAAAGAAATGGCTCGTACTAAGCAAACTGCTCGTAAATCGACTGGTGGCAAAGCACCACGTAAACAATTAGCTACAAAGGCTGCACGTAAAAGCGCACCAGCTACCGGTGGTGTTAAGAAGCCTCATCGTTATCGTCCTGGTACAGTAGCATTGCGTGAAATTCGTCGTTATCAGAAGAGTACTGAATTGTTGATCCGCAAATTGCCTTTCCAACGTTTGGTTCGTGAAATTGCACAAGATTTTAAAACCGACTTGCGTTTCCAGAGTTCTGCTGTAATGGCCCTCCAAGAAGCCAGTGAAGCTTATTTGGTTGGTCTCTTTGAAGATACCAACTTGTGTGCCATTCATGCTAAACGTGTTACAATTATGCCTAAAGATATTCAATTGGCCAGACGTATTCGTGGCGAACGTGCTTAAATTTATTAAATAACAGCAAATAAAATAAATTTACTAAAAACAACAACAAAAACAAAATCGGTCCTTTTCAGGACCACAAATAAGAATTGTAAAAAGAGATTGTGCATTTTTTCAACTAAAATGTTTCTTGAGATTTTTATAAAAAAAAAATATGTATTTTAACAATTGTAAAAAGATAGAGATGACATTTTTTTACTCGCGTATATTTATTGTGCAGTTATATTTTTATATGTATAATTAATTATTTCATCTGTTATTTTTAAAAATTTTTTTAATTTTTAAAGTAACTTTTAAATGCAAATAAAATATTTAATAAGGAGTATATGGTTTTTTTCTATTAAAACCAGAAAATATATATATTTTTTAAATATTTTAAATAATTAATATAAGTTGGTGACGTACTTATAAAAGTATGTATAACGTTAGCAGTGAGTTTAGATTATCCAAATTCATAAGAGGTTTTTTCAAAAAATTCTTGAAATAATTGACTTAATGTTCCATATATTATGTTTATAAGGAAATTATTAACTTTTAAATTCATAAGTTTAAAAAACTATGTTTTTTAAATAATATTTTTAACATGCCAATATAATTTTTAAAATATTTTTTAGATTTTTTCATCATGTATTACTTATGTTATGGTATTCGCAATATATTTATAGAAAATATAAATAAGTTGTGGTGTACTTTTATTCGATATTTTTAATATCAAATTTATCCAAATAATAATTGTAAAAAGAATACTTCTTAAGATTTCACCCAATGGATGACGAAATAAAGACAAAATAATAATATAATATATAATAAGGCTATTTCTTTAAGAATACAACATCAAGCTTGATTATTATTTACATATATAAATTTTATGTATTTGTTTATAAATTTTTAAACCAAATAATAAATAAAAGGCTTGACCATATGAATTAAAATTTCGTTCAATATATCGTCGTTCGTAATTTATTGTGTTCTATATGTATGCATAGGTTTTATATGTCTCATAGAGCACAATAATTTACGAACGACGATATGATTTTAGTTTTCACAATTTATTACTTATGCAATAGTATTTAAAATACTTACAGCAAATATAATTTGTGTTGTACTTTTTTATTCGATATTTTTAATATGGATTTTGTCCACATAATAATTGTAGATAGAATACTACTGAAGATGTCTTCTAATGGATGACGATATAATAATAAAAGGGAATTTGTTTAAAAATCAGACATCAATATTGATTATTTTTTATGTAAATTTACGTATTTGCGTAATTTTACGTTTTAATTTATAAATATTTCAACTCAATAATAAATATAATGCTTAACCATATGAATTGAAATCTCTTTCAAAATAAAAATGCTTTAAAATAAATATATTCTTTCTGTGCTATTTTTTGTATTATCATTTTGCAATTAACATTTTGAACTTGTAATTTAAAATACACACAATGATATTAACTTAATAACAGTCGAAACTATTTCATTATATTTATAATTTCATAGAAATAATTAGGTATTTTAATATTTATTTAAAAAAATTCACCAATGTACTACATTTATTAATTTAAAACTATTTGCATAGAATAATGTTTTTGCTTTGTTAATTAATATTTTTAGGTGATTTTTTTTTTATTGTTATTTAAATTTTTATCTTAATATTTTTTTTTTCAAATATTTTTCTTTATTTTTGCCTTACTTTAATACTTTGAAATTTTCCTACAATTGGAATCGGCAAAAATACCAATGAAAATTATGCCATTATAAGAATTTTCGTTGTTATAGGGCTAATTTTAAAATAATTTTTAAAAATGGAAAAATTTTAAAAATTAAATTTTTCTTTTTGAAACATAAAGACAACATATAAAATTTTTATATACATTAATTTTATAGCTTAGATTGTATAAATTTGTTATAGAATTATGAAAATTTCTTAATAATTTAGAGGATTTTGTTTTTAATCTTGTCAAGCAAATGGGGATAAAATTTGTTAGATTGCGACAAAATTTTTTTAATTAACTATATGTATTTTGTGACACCTAAGGTTCAAATTGGTAAAAAATATTTTTTGTTTCCTTTAAAAATCTTGAAGAAAATATTAAAAATTAAAAAAAACTTTTATTAAATTTTATGCTCGCTCGCACTAAAATTTTTCCAATCTTTTAGTGTTGACTACTATGAACTTCTCATACTAAGTACGTAACTAAAATTAAGATTTCACATCAAAAATTAGTGTGCCAATTTAAGTGAAATTAAACTATAAACGACAAAACTTATTGAAAAAAAAAACGTAGTAGAAAACATGTCTGAGTCCGCCGTAGTAACCTCCGCCTCTCCAGCACCAGCTGCAGAGAAAAAAGCAAAGAAAGTAGCAAAGGCAAGAAAACCATCCAGTATTCCTTCTCATCCGCCAACTCAACAAATGGTAGATGCTGCTATAAAAACATTGAAGGAACGTGGTGGTTCCTCCCTTCCAGCCATTAAGAAATATCTTACTAGCACTTACAAGGTAGATGCTCAGAAATTGGCTCCGTTCATCAAAAAATATTTAAAGGGCGCTGTAACGAGTGGAAAATTAATTCAAACTAAAGGTAAGGGTGCGTCCGGTTCATTCAAATTGTCTGCTGCTGCCTCAAAATCACCCAAAGCAAGGAAGCCTGCTGCTGATAAGAAGAAAAAGACAGCCGCTACTGGTGATAAAAAGAAGGCTGTAGCTGCTACCAAAAAGGCTTCTGCAAAGAAACCATCTGCTGTTAAAAAGACAGCCGAAAAGAAGAAGACAGAAAAAGCCAAGGCAAAAACTGCTAAAAAGACTGCTACAGTTAAGGCAAAACCAGCCAAAAAGGCCTCGGCAACTAAACCAAAAGCACCCAAAGCAAAGAGTGCGGCTAAACCGAAAAAAGCTGTAGCAGCAAAAAAACCAGCAGCTGCCAAAAAGACTGCCGCTAAAAAGTAAATCATTTTCACACCTTGTCTCGAAGGAATTTTCGAAGATAATTATTTCTGTAATAAAAAGCCCTTTTCAGGGCTACAAAAAACATTTAAAGAAGAGATTAAATATAGCGTTTATTTTTTATTCACTAGGTTGCTTCCTTTAGTTTAATACATATGTATGTACATACATTTTTAAAAATGAATGAAGCAAATTTGAATATATTTAAAAATTGTAATTGCGTTTTGTCATTCGGTACCATTAAGAAGTAAAAATAATATGAAATAACGTCAAAAAATTATTTACAAATGAAAGGAAATAAACACACAAAAAAATCATACATACGTATAATTTGAAATTGTTTATTAAAAAAAAAAATGTTTTAAATCAAATATACATACATATTGAAAGAAAAAAATTTTATAACAGAAATGTACAATCTCTTTAAATAAAGTCAAATGTAGTGGCTCTGAAAAGGGCCTATGTTGATGTAAAAAAAACTATTTGTTGGTATTTTTAGGCAATTTATTTGGAGCTGGTATATTTGGTGACAGCCTTTGTACCTTCACTGACAGCGTGTTTAGCCAATTCACCGGGTAACAATAAACGGACAGCTGTTTGAATTTCCCGACTTGTGATGGTTGAACCACTGTTGGCAAAAGTGGCACAATCGTGCCATTTTTGGCACTATTATTTGTTTAATGGCACGATGGCACGCTCAATAAAATTTTGGCACTTTTTCAAACAATAAAAAAAATATAATTTTACTTACTTTTTAAGATATATATTTCTTATTAAAAAGAAATAAATGCCTTTTCTTCCTGTTGTAAGTACTAAAATGCAAAACTACGAACTGCACAGCTTCAAAAAATTTGGTTATTTTAGTACGTTTATATGTTGGAAAGTGTGTTAATCGATTTTTTACTTTATTTCAAGTACCTGATCAATACCTGATGGTTCCGCTCAATCGATATGTAATGCTATTATGAACATTTTACATGATAATGAAATTCCTATAAACAATTTAATCGGATAACTGTTCGGTTATGATGGAAAAGAATAATTTTGTGCAGACTCTGCTTAAAGAAGTTCAACCAAATTTAATATAATTTATCTGTATAAATTTTTAAACTATTAAAGTTTGGAAATTTTTTTGTATATAATAATGAAACTGAATAAATGAATTTATTTTTTTTAAATAAGTAGATATGTGCAGGGTACACTTATACAAGTTGGCGTTGCCAGTCCAGCTGACAATTTGTTTGTGTTCTGGAGTACGTCAAACTACATATTAACAAAATGATTTCAACTCCGGATATTGTCAAACTTCATACATAAAAAAAGAGAGCCGAAAATCACTCTCCTTTACGCTATCACCTTATGTAATTACACCATGGATATGTGTATATGTTTGATATGGCACTTTTTAAAATGTTTTGGCACTTTTTAGCTAAAATTTTGGCACAAGACTGAAATTTTCATATACCATCACTGGGTTGAACGCTTGTTGTAGTGAGCCAAACGAGATACTTCGGCAGCAATACGCTCAAAAATATCATTTGAGGAAATGCCAGTATCGGGATGTACTTGCTTCAACACTTTATAAATATAGATGGCATAGCTTTCATTGCGTTTACGCTTTTTGCCCTTGTCACTCTTAGTAATGTTCTTTTGAGCTTTACCAGCCTTTTTTGCTGCTTTACCACTGGTTTTAGGCGGCATTTTATTCACACGTCTATCTACTATTTAAATTTTTCTACTAATCAAAAAGGGGATTCTCTAAACTATACCAACCAAAATAAAAAGTGCACTATAAATACCTTTTTCTAAGCAAGCAACTCAACTTCGTATTCACATCGGATCTTAATACATAAATTACCCTCAGTTGTATAAGAGGTAGTGATGAGAAAAGTATAAATACCCAACAGAAAGAGAAAAATATCATATAATAGTGTTTGCAGTGCTCTAGTAAAGTGTTTGTTTATATTGATTAAGTTAAAAGAAAAGTTGAAAAATGTCTGGTCGCGGTAAAGGTGGTAAAGAAGGGAAAGGCAAAGTCGCGTTCAAACCGTGCTGGTTTACAGTTTCCCGTCGGCCGTATTCATCGTTTGTTACGTAAAGGCAATTATGCTGAACGTGTTGGCGCCGGGGCTCCAGTATATTTAGCTGCCGTTATGGAATATTTGGCTGCTGAAGTTCTTGAATTAGCTGGCAATGCTGCTCGTGATAACAAAAAAACTAGAATTATTCCCCGTCATTTACAATTGGCCATCCGCAATGACGAAGAATTAAACAAATTGTTGTCCGGAGTAACCATTGCTCAAGGTGGCGTTTTACCAAACATTCAAGCTGTACTTTTGCCCATATCTCTTGTTTTATTTTATACTAATTTTTTAAGGGATTTTAAGCGAAATCTACCAGATTTCCCATACAAATCGAAATCTACTTCGCTACTAGATTTTGGCAAAATCTACTTAAAATCTAGTACTACTTCGTGATGCAACTGTGGTTTTTATTAAATTGTACTAAAATATACTACGCTGCACACAAAAAAATTCAATCATAACATGTAAGGTGGTTGCAATTGCACAAGTACTTTATTGTTTACATTGCTTTTATATGGAGTTTGAATTTTCGAGAAGCAGAACATAGAGAGCCTCTCAGACCACCTTGTAAATGAGTATATTGTTTTGAAAACGAAATCTTGCAAAATGTCAAAAAACAGTGGTATAAACGGTTTAGATTTTAATAAAGATTTTAAATCAAATTTACTAGATTTCTCTTAGGTGTAAATGTAGTATTACGATGCAAAAATCATCCCTTGTTTTTTTAAATGTAAAAATAAAATATGTGTAGGTATATGAAATAAAAACAAACTTTAAACAAAAACTAACGCAGGCAGCGATGACTTCGAATCGTATCTTAGCCGAATACTTACGAAGAGATATTACAAATTGTACATATTGATGTTTGTGTTGCATTGTAATTGGGTACAGTTGACACAATGACATTATTGTATACGTTAATTTTAAACATGCAAAATAATTTAAAAAATAAAGAAAAAATAGAAACAACATTTATTTACTATGAAGACAATTTACAAATTTCAAGAACTTGTTAATTAATAATTTTCCAGTATGACGTTTAAATAAAATTTTAGCAAACAATATATTAAATTTATTTAAAACGCTATTTGCTACGAAAGTAATTTGAAAATTTTAAGAACTTATGGAAATTTTAGTAAGCAATATACATATTATTAAGAAAATTCCCCAACTTTTTTTCTTCTTAAGGAAATGCATTTTACATATGTACATACATATATAAAAAAAAATTTAATTTTCAACAAAATAAATCTCTTTTTAAAATATGTTTTGTGGTCCTGAAAAGGACCGATTGTTTTTTGTTGTCGTTGATATTATGTTGCTGTTTCATATTTTCGTCCAAAAATATTTATTTAACCGCCGAAACCGTACAAAGTGCGACCTTGTCTTTTCAAAGCATAGACAACATCCATGGCTGTGACAGTTTTCCTCTTAGCATGTTCGGTGTAGGTAACGGCATCACGAATAACATTTTCTAAAAATACTTTCAAGACACCACGGGTTTCCTCGTAAATCAAACCAGATATACGTTTTACACCACCACGACGAGCCAAACGTCTTATAGCTGGCTTAGTAATACCCTGGATGTTATCACGCAACACTTTACGATGACGTTTAGCGCCACCTTTTCCCAAGCCTTTACCACCTTTACCACGACCAGTCATTTCTATTCAATTTCCTTTCAAACACACTTCACAAAATATTCACAAGAACTAATAACATTTTCGACAATGTGACTGGTATTTATACCAAATCCGATCATTTTTAGAGTAAGTAAGATATATACTATTGTTCGTTTCACATAGTGTGTGATTAAAAAAAAAACAACCACCATGCACCTTCATACATACAAACCCCTGTTCTAAGTTTGTGATATTTTTCTATATAAGCAGAGTAAACTATCGCAACACGATGATAAAAAAAATTGATTGATTCTGATTCTAGCAGTGAAAGTGATAAGTAATAAATCGGTGAATTAAAACAAAATAATAATAAATAAATATTTTTATACAATCTTTTAAATTGGAATATTTTATTTAACTCTTTTGTTTTGGATATTTATCCAATACTTTGAGAAGCCCATAGTAGGCAACAAAATAATTTTTTGAGTGCTAAACAGCAAATAGAATTCCAAATAGATATACATATATTTGGACGTTTTTAGTTTTATCTTGAGAAGCCCATAAGGGGCTTTGACTGGACGAAAAAGGAAAAAACAGTTTATTGAGATTCTGTTCTATTGTTAATGTGAATAAACATCAATCCCATTTAAAAAGGTGGGAAGTAAAATGGAGGAGGATGAAAATCCGAGTAAGAAGCGACCCAGAGTTGTGGTTTCTGTTGAAGATTTACAGCGGATTATTCGTGAGAAGGACAACGAAATTGAGCTAATTAATAAAAAGTTCAATTATAATATTGAAGAGAATGAAAAATTGAGGAAGGCTGTAGAGGATCTTTTGGGACAAATTCAGAAGGGGCCTGAAAGTGAAAGCTTTACAAGTGAAGATGAGATGGTGGGTGAAGAGCTTCAAAATGTAGAAAAAAATGAAGGGAATGACGTAAATCAAACTAAAGCGACTTTCAATTCCTTAAGTAACGTTAATAAAAGCCGAAGTAATGCCAAAGCTAGTTCATCATATAGCAAAAGCCCATCAAAGCAAGCAGCCAGTAAGATGAGAAGTGCAAATGTCAAATCTACAAAGCCAATAGTGAAGGAAGAAAGCAAGAGAAGTAAGTCGATCCCTATAATAACAACTTATAATATAAACGTTAAGACTGTTTTAGATTTAATAGATATTAAGTTAGGTCATAAGAATTTTAATGTGAAGATAATTGGCAGAAACATTGTGAATATAGGGGTCTGCACTCTTGAAGATTTTGGTAAGGTTAAAAGCTTACTCGAGGAACAAAATGTGAATTTTTATACATATACCCCTAAGGGTCTGCGTCCATTCACGGTTGTAGTTGAGGGACTTCCCCACTCTTTTGAGTCTGGGGAAATTTTAGAATATTTGGGCAGTCTCCAGATTAGCATCAATGTTATTAGTTTGGCTAAATTGGGTAACGATAAATGGGTTGTCCGGTTGTCAAGGGACTCTGATATAGGAAAATTTTATGACGTGAGATATATATTGCGATGCAGAGTTTATATTAGAAAATTTGATCGAAGGGGTATAACGCAATGTTTTAATTGTCAGCGTTTTGGCCATGTTTCGTCCAACTGCCGAATGCCCTATAGATGCGTAAAATGTGGGGGGTCTCATGGCCCGGGTAAATGTAGTATACCTCCTAGGGGTGAGAATAATGTAGAAACTTTGGTGACTAACCCAGTTACGGGGCAAGTATCTAAGGTTATTGGTTTTCCTGTGAAATGTGTCAACTGTGAGGTTGAGGGTCATGCATCTAGTTCGAGGGACTGTCCGCGTAGAATGGAGCTTTTGCGTAGGATAGAGGAGAGAAAGACATCTGTGAACGTGTCTCGTACCCGTGTTATACCTTCAAAGGGAAGTGCGTTAAAGAATGGAGTCTCTTACGCTGCAGCAGCTGTGTCTGCTCTGTGTAATGAGCGACCGGGTTCTACCTCGCAAGTCGAATCTTCGAAGCGCGTAGGTTCGTATGGCGCTGAGATTTCTGTAGGATCAGCATTGGCTCAATGTAAATTAATTGATGACGACTGTGAACGCTTTTTTGGGAGCGGGCTATTACAATGTTTAGGTAAAATACGTGGGTTCGCGAAGGAGTACCGCACTTTAAATAGTGATGAGGCCAAATCAAGCGCATTGCTTGGTATGTTAATGACCTTGGGACATAATGGCTAGTGCATTGAAGATTATATTTATTAATGTTAATTCAATTGTGTCTAGACACAGGAGACATTATTTGAATTTATTTTTGATAGAGCATAAACCTGATATATTGCTATTGGCAGAGCACGGTCTTAGCTCTTGTCATAGGTTTAGTGTTGATGGGTATGTTGTTTTTAGAAGAGATCGACTGAATAGACGCGGAGGGGGTACGGCTGTTCTTATTAGGGACAACTGCCATTGCGGGGAGATTGTACTTGATACGGGTGGGATTGAGAACACTGCTGTGCGTATTAGGAGAGTGAGTGGCAATGATATGGTTGTGATCGCTATGTATCTTGGACCAGGGAATGCACTGACGCCTGAGGACTTTTATCCTGTGCAAAGACTGACTACTAGCTGTAGTGTTGTAATTGGAGCTGATCTTAATGCGAGGCATCCATATTGGGGGGATCCCTTTACTAACGCAAGTGGCCGTAACCTTCATGAGTTTTTGATTGCTAGTCCTGACCTTGAGATACGACAGACTAACGGACCAACTAGGACGAATGCTGTATTGTCATCCTACATTGACTTTTTTATAACGTCTTCGGATCTGGATCCGACGACTTTGAATGGCCTGAATACGCTTGATTATGAGTCGGACCACAGGGCAGTTGAGTTTAATCTTATTACGGATGCTTTTGAGGGACGTGATCACCTAAGGAGGTATGATTACGATCGAATGGATATTCGAAAATTTAGGGAAAGACTATCAGGAAATTTGCAGCATTATGCCTTACCAGTTTGTGAGAACGTTACGGAGGATGAGATAGATAAGTGTGTTGAGTCGATGAATGGTGCCTTTTTAGATGCAATGGAATATTCAATTCCAAAAGTTTCTGTAAAAGGTAGGGGATTAATGAAACTTCCACGGCATATCTTGGATCTAATTGGGCATAGAAAGAGATTAAGGCGAGTATTGCAGAGATGTGTGGAACCAGGTAGATGCAATACTCTTAGGGCTGAAGTGAGGAATATTGGTAGAATTATACAGGGTGCCATAGCTATCTTTGAAAGGGACTATTGGGCGGAATACCTTAGCCGTATTCGGCTCAATAACAGGACTTTTCGTAATGTGAAGTCTGCAGCGGGGCTTAATGTTCGCTCTACGGTTAAGGGCCTGACAGGTCCTAATGACACGATCGTGACGGATGAAAATGGAAAGGCTAATTTGTTGGCGGAGTCTTTCTTTCGGATAAATCGACCAGGACAGGTGGCCCGGGATAACTCGTATTTTACGGAGGTGAGAAGGATGACATTGACAATGGACAACACGACACCTATGACTACTTTTGACAGGACTACTACTGCTGATGGAAGAATCGGCCATGCGGAACATGACTTTGTCGATGCGAGTGCTGTGGGCAATGCACTGAGGAGGAGATCGAACAAGAGATCTAGTGGTGCTGATGGTGTGCCGGATTTCGTACTAAAGAGGACTGACGTCGTTGCATGGGAATTCTTGGCTGTGTTATTTAATCATTGTTTGAATTTGGGTTATTTTCCGAAGGCATGGAGATTGGCGTTAGTAGTTCCCATTTTGAAACGGGGAATGGACCCTGCGAAGAGTGACAGTTATAGACCAATATCCCTTTTATCATCGTTCGGGAAGCTTTTGGAGTTCTTTATCTTGGCAAGGATTAATGTAATTATTCAGGAAAAGGGTATTCTGAGGGATTTCCAGTTTGGTTTTCGGAATGGCCTTTCAACGTCTCATGCACTGATGGTATTGGCTGATTATGTTGCTAGGGGTTTGAATAACAGATGCCCGACAATTGCCGTTAGTTTAGATTTCTCGAGAGCTTTTGACACTGTATGGCAGGATGGGATAATCTATAAGCTCATGCATATGGGATTTGACATAAGTGTTTGTCGTATGGTTGCCAGTTTTCTGAAGGGCCGTACTTTTAAGGTACGGGTTGGGGAAACATTGTCCAATGAGGGTACGATTACGGCAGGTGTACCTCAGGGTTCGCTTTTGGGTCCTGTTTTGTACAATATATTTGTATCTGACATTCCTCAGCCACCGGATGGGGACCTCTTATTGATCTACGCTGACGACATACTTGTGGCTTCATCAGGCGCAAGGGCTAGGACGGTTAATGGCCGACTTAATGAGTATTTGGACGGACTTACGGACTATTTTACTAAATGGGGACTGAATTTGAATATTTTGAAGACTACTGCGGTTATATTTAAGGGTAGGCGTAAACATATCTACCCAAATTGGAGGCCATTTATTCCTAGCTTGAGGATAGCGGGTGGACAGGTCAATGTTTCGGACAGGGTAAAGTATCTCGGCGTTATATTCCACGAAAATTTTGAGTTCTATCGTCATATAGATGACGTTCTGGAGAGGACAAAGAGAATTTATGGCGCGTATCAAAGTATATTGCGACGTAGGGGTGGTCTTGATCTAAGGATACGTCTATTGTTATATCGTCAGGTGATTCGCCCACTTGTTTCTTATGCCTTTCCAGCTTGGTTTGGAATTTCTTCTGCCCAGATGGAGAGGCTGAGAAAATGGGAGAGGAGAATTTTGGTTGCTTGTTTGGGCTTGACACCCAGCTGTAACCATAATGGTGTGATACGCAGGCCGTCGTGCCGGGCCATTTATGGGGCAATAGACTTTCATAGGTTAGATGTCTTCATGATTGAGGGAGCTATCAAATTCCTGCAGGGTGCTTGTTCGAAAGAGAATAGCCTTCTTAGACAATGTTTTGACAGGGCTGGTAATTTGGAGACTGTCCAACATTCAAGGTATCTTTCCCCCGTGGATTTGTTGACACTTAGGAGAGCTGGTCTCCTCTTTGAGAGTGCACACCTCCTATTTTATCATAGGCGGATTCATTCCCTTAATATAGTTGATACAGTGTACAACACTGCTCAATAATTTTACTTTTTTTTTTTTTTTTTTCACTCTTTTGTAAATATGTATAATTTCCCTCTATCTTAGTTTTAATTTTTAGTATTAAGTTAGTGATAAGTTATTAATATCAGAAAAAGACTTCCTTTTTAATCCCTTTTTTTGGAAAATTTAGAAATAGAATAGATATATAATTAATTGATGTAGCTGCGCTACAAGTTTTGCAATAAAAATGAATGTCTTTGGAAAATACTTAGTATGTAAAGAATAACTTAAATTAATGCCTTAGTTTTTAGATAGAATTAATTCAATGTACAATTAATGAATGGGACAAATAAAACTTGAACTTGAACTTGAACGCAACACGATTATTCGTGTGTTAACAGTGTTTCAGTGTTTAATAAAAGTGAAATAGTAAAGAAATGGCTCGTACTAAGCAAACTGCTCGTAAATCGACTGGTGGCAAAGCACCACGTAAACAATTAGCTACAAAGGCTGCACGTAAAAGCGCACCAGCTACCGGTGGTGTTAAGAAGCCTCATCGTTATCGTCCTGGTACAGTAGCATTGCGTGAAATTCGTCGTTATCAGAAGAGTACTGAATTGTTGATCCGCAAATTGCCTTTCCAACGTTTGGTTCGTGAAATTGCACAAGATTTTAAAACCGACTTGCGTTTCCAGAGTTCTGCTGTAATGGCCCTCCAAGAAGCCAGTGAAGCTTATTTGGTTGGTCTCTTTGAAGATACCAACTTGTGTGCCATTCATGCTAAACGTGTTACAATTATGCCTAAAGATATTCAATTGGCCAGACGTATTCGTGGCGAACGTGCTTAAATTTATTAAATAACAGCAAATAAAATAAATTTACTAAAAACAACAACAAAAACAAAATCGGTCCTTTTCAGGACCACAAATAAGAATTGTAAAAAGAGATTGTGCATTTTTTCAACTAAAATGTTTCTTGAGATTTTTATAAAAAAAAAATATGTATTTTAACAATTGTAAAAAGATAGAGATGACATTTTTTTACTCGCGTATATTTATTGTGCAGTTATATTTTTATATGTATAATTAATTATTTCATCTGTTATTTTTAAAAATTTTTTTAATTTTTAAAGTAACTTTTAAATGCAAATAAAATATTTAATAAGGAGTATATGGTTTTTTTCTATTAAAACCAGAAAATATATATATTTTTTAAATATTTTAAATAATTAATATAAGTTGGTGACGTACTTATAAAAGTATGTATAACGTTAGCAGTGAGTTTAGATTATCCAAATTCATAAGAGGTTTTTTCAAAAAATTCTTGAAATAATTGACTTAATGTTCCATATATTATGTTTATAAGGAAATTATTAACTTTTAAATTCATAAGTTTAAAAAACTATGTTTTTTAAATAATATTTTTAACATGCCAATATAATTTTTAAAATATTTTTTAGATTTTTTCATCATGTATTACTTATGTTATGGTATTCGCAATATATTTATAGAAAATATAAATAAGTTGTGGTGTACTTTTATTCGATATTTTTAATATCAAATTTATCCAAATAATAATTGTAAAAAGAATACTTCTTAAGATTTCACCCAATGGATGACGAAATAAAGACAAAATAATAATATAATATATAATAAGGCTATTTCTTTAAGAATACAACATCAAGCTTGATTATTATTTACATATATAAATTTTATGTATTTGTTTATAAATTTTTAAACCAAATAATAAATAAAAGGCTTGACCATATGAATTAAAATTTCGTTCAATATATCGTCGTTCGTAATTTATTGTGTTCTATATGTATGCATAGGTTTTATATGTCTCATAGAGCACAATAATTTACGAACGACGATATGATTTTAGTTTTCACAATTTATTACTTATGCAATAGTATTTAAAATACTTACAG